>BGPT01002109.1:1584-72367 GCA_003297045.1 Symbiodinium sp. clade C Y103 | reverse complement strand
CTGAATCGGGCCAGCCGAGTTTCTGAATCGTGAATTTGTAGTTTCTGAGACGTAGTTTCTGAATCTTGAATGTCTAGTTTCTGAATCATATATATATATTGTTTCTGAGACGTAGTTTCTGAGACGCAGTTTCTGAATCCCTAGTAGTTTCTGAGACGGTATTTGTTCCTAGTACACAGGCCTTCAATAAAAAGGGACCCATAATAAGGCGCAAAACAACTGCCTTCCCATGACACACCAAGTGGGCCATGCCTCTGATGCTTTCACCGCATCTTCAGCTTTCGCCGCGGAAAGCTCCTGTGATGAAACCAGGTCTCTCTGAGGTGCTGCAGATATGGCATATCTACAAATCCGATTGTCCTATCCATTCCAAGAGTCAACACAACCTCAAAATCAATTGCCCACCGGGTTTATAGCTTCATCCTCTAAACTCTAAACCAGACTTATAAATTGACTATCTGCAAATCCTTTTGCAAAGTCATTACGCACTTCTTTTCTTCGCCCATTCGGCCACTCCTGCTCTTTGGACTCCAATGCTGCTTGAAGTGTTTCAAGCTGTGACTCGACAGCCTCGCAGTGCTCTTTGACATCTGCCAACTGCATCCAGGAATTTCAATCAACGGGAGAAACACAACGTGGCTTCATAGTTCTGGTTAAGTGCCACAAACCCCTGACCCAAGCAGACCTTCAACTTCTCTGAAGTTGCTTTGTCCACTTCGACTGGGGCCGAAGGTGGTAGGGATGCGGAGACATCAGCCGAAACGTCCTGCAAGAGCCTTAGCTGTGGCAGCGTGGCAGTCCTTGAAACTATGAAGAATGATAATTAAATATAGATCATATCATAAACTTTGGAGACGATCACAGAAGCCTGGGATCCACTCATTCTTCTCCTAATCAAAGCCTGATTGCAGATTGGAGCCCCCGTGCTTCCCGGTTTTGCTGTCAGTGTGCAAGTAACTGTTGCCAGCTGGACCGACCCCGCTTGCTTTCATCCACTTTTGAGGTAACCAATCCTGTTTGGCACCTCATACTGAATCCTTCAACAAATCCCCCAACAGGTCGCCATAGGTCGCCATTATCAGCTGAAGGACATGGACTTGGCTCTGTCCTTCAGTTGTTCTCTGAGACTCGGCGCTTCCATGGGACTTTCACTGGATTCGGAGCCGCTCAACTGAAGCCAGGCTTGCCGGGCCTCACCGGAGTGGTCGGGGCAATCTACTGGGTTTCCGTGGGCTCCAAATCGGTTTGTGGAAACCATCTTTCATACTTCCCAAAAGGACTAAATCCCTACAGTAGTAAACCACTACGTAACCATATTCTTGTTGAAACATAACAACATGGGACATGCCCCACATGTCCTTTTGCAGTTTCTGTATGTTTCTATGGTATCTCGAAAATTCATCCAAATCAGCTGGAATCATTAACATGCAAACGAAAAAGTATAATTTGCAAAGCATAGTTTGCATTGAATACCCAGAAGCTTCTTGTAGACATTTCGGTTTTGACTTCTCAGAGTGTTAAAATTAACTTTTCTGATCTTTCACACCAACATCAATCCATGCCTGCAATTGCATTGCAATCCAGCAGTATAGCGCAGTGTCTTTGCAGCATAGCCAGTAGAACTCATACCAGGTCCTCAGTCCATGAAGCTACAGAAGTGCCTCTCCTGACATTGGCCCAAAGCGCTTCATGTTCCTTTGTTCATGGAGTATCATAGATACTGATAGACACTGATAGATAGATTGATATACGAAATATGATATACATTGGATACAGCAAATACAGTACACAGCAGCTACACAAGCCTAAAAAATGAAGTGGGTCTTGGACATGTGCTGGGAAACGAAGCGGTTCAACAAATCCCAACATGTTTTGCAGCACAAATCTGAGTCTGAATCAAAGAGAAAGCTTCAATACATGAAACATCATAAAACTACGTATCACCAAAAAGTGAAACGTGTGTTCGTGATTCGATAGAACATATACAATATTATACAATAATATTATATGCTCCTCAAGTCAACATGCAGCTCTCCATACTCTCCAGACATTGTTTGGACTTCCTGACCAAGGGGCGACTTGTTGTTTCCAACGGCATCATCCAAGGCTCCCCAGACGGCCTGTGAAAGGAACCAGATGGAAGTCGAAGATCCGACCTCAAGTGTCAATGGCCTTGTGGCCTCAAATAAATCATCGCGCAGAAAATGTCTCAATCGAAGCTTATAAATGTTGCTATGCTGGCTATACTAAAGCAATCTAAAATCCAAACATATCACATATCTAATTTGCATGAACATTAAATTTGCTACAGTCCAAGACACCACCAAACCAGCTAGTGTCCCTCTGGCAATATACCTGCTGGCAGTTCTTGCTGCGCTGAAATGCCGGCTACCCAGTGCTGCTGGCCACAGTCTGGAGCGGAGTACCGCCCCGCGACCGGCAAAGATCATGGGGAATCTGCCGCAATTTTAGCAACAAGAGCATACACAGTGAAGGGATGTGCAGGGGCAGTGTACGTGGAAGAGCAAAACAAAGGTCTCATATCATATATATCATACAAGATCAAAATGAGAGGCCTCATTCTGATTTTCTTGCCTTGACTGTGGGGGTTGGACTCCTCAAATAGGTTCTGTGGATGTTGGTGGTTTGGCAACTTTCCTTGTCTGATTTTTCTGCCAGGCTCTGGGCAAACGCCTCAATAAGAACGGGCAGCGTTACGCAGTCTAGAATGCAAACAGTGGAAGCAAATGGAAGCAATGCAGAACTCGACAATGCACGGAGTCTTATACAGTTGGTGCTTTGGACTGAAACGACGAGCTATAGAGTGGTCAGTGGCCAGCAATCAATTAGATGTAAGTTCATTACTGTAATCAGAACGATTTGTTCCTCCGCGAACGAGCAAACTCTGATTTCGCGTCTGCTTCACAGACTAAATGAGTTATATACAAATGCCGAACATGGGTTGAAAGATGTTGAAAGTGCAGCACCCGATCCCTCTGGCATTTCTCTGGCCTCAACAGGCTCCGGCGCCGGTTCCGCTTCTGCAGGCTCCGGCTCGGCTGGCTCCGGTGCCGGAGCAGGAGCCTCTTTAGGCTCACAGCCGATGCCGAATCTTTGAAGGATCTCATTCCGGTCCAGAAACTTGCAAAAGTCTTGCAGTTTTCAATTTATGTGTCCAGATGGTGGGCTACTTGGCTGCTGAAAGACTCCAGCGACCATGAGTAGACACGCCTCTGTGAATCGTCTCTTTTTCTCTTCAGCCTGACAGAAACAACATGGATTGTCACAATGGATCAGGGCAAGCCCTGGAACTGTCCATATGCAATAATCATGGTGTTGGAACTGATCTACAATCAGCAAACCACAACAGGTTTTGTCTCCACACAATGGAAGGGGATGAACCTCATCCTGAAAGTGGGGAACGGTATGGAACTATCAATGTCGATGACAATCACCAGTTGCACCTTTGTTCGAGCTTTGGCAAGAGGCCGAACCTTGGCCACGGATCGAAGCAAGCTGCAGAAGCTTCAAGGTTTCAGATGGTTTCAGGCATGACTCTAATTCCTGCCACTTTGTAGTTCCTGCTCTAGATGCTACAAGAGGATACGACATGGCATGGACATTAGCTTGTCTCAAAGGTTACATGAACCTGGCAATGTACGCCATCATGTAGTTGAGGTGGGGTGTGGATGAGGCGCTGGCTGTACCCAAGTTGACTTTGGACTTAGCCCTTCTTGGGTCAATTGGAACTCATATCTTCCCATTTGTGGTGGTGCGCCGATGTCCGTCGCACCAGTGAACTTTGGGTGGTTTCTGGTCCCCTTCGTGTTGGGAGGCCATCACCAAGTTCCTGACCATAGGAAGACCTGGAACAAACACAAGTGTCAAAATATGTCAAAATCACATGAAATCTCAAATAAATCTCCACAGTCTTCAAAAAACGAAAATCGCACGGCGCCAGGAGACTGCACTCTGTGACCCCTCCTGGCAGGGAGTAAGGCATGGTTGGAGCTCCAGGCATTCCCATGTGCCCAACCTAGGCAGCAAAAAAAAAACACGTCCTGTCGCCTAGACCAAACAAAAATAGAAATCAACAGATATCCCTCTGCCAATCCTAAGAATGGTATAGAATTGTGCCCATAACTTTCAGAAAATTCGATGTTTCACAGGACCTGTTTGGCAGTCGACATGTTGGACACAGGCCGCCCATCTAGGTGCCATACACCGCCCATGAGAGGAGCTCCAATGATGCCACCAGGCATCATCATCATGCCAGGCCTAACAAATTGCCCAGTGGAGAATCTGAGAAAACCGGCAACATGTTGTGCCATTCTAAAGTCGAAGTGTGTTTGATTATGTTTGGTGTCATGATGTCTAATGTGTGCGCTCTCTGCAAATGGTAACCATCATAGAGCCCAGAGTGCAACTCCAACCCTGATGTGACAAGAACTTTCTGCGCACGTATACGGAAGAAAGCGATTTTTGGACCAACCTGGACTCTTTACTTTAGCACAGGTCTGACTGATATGAAAGAAAACTTTCACCAAGTTCCCGGCATCATGGGATAGCTCATTGACCTGAACCAAGGCTCTGCAATGGATAACATCGAAAACCGTAACATATTGAGACCGGAGACCACTAGTTGGCTGGATAAAACTGAAAAAAAACATCTTGAGGTGACACACAGACGCACAGATTGAACAAAAATAAACATGTTCAAAATATGTCAAAACAACAAGACGCAATTGTCACGATTTCCTTGCCGATCTTGTCTGCAATCTGCTCGGAAGATCTGCAACTGACAAATCAATTCTGCATCTCCTGTTGCAGCCACAAGCTACCCCCACAATTTCCCCCATGCCTCATCATACCCATCATGGGCGCAAGCATTGCCTGTCCCATCATGCCATAGGCTTCAGGGTAGTCTGCATGGTCCTGTCATAATTTCTTGCCAGACTCGTGTCTTGAAACATCTGATATAAGAGTCTAATTGAAAGTCTGAAATCGGAAAAAGTGTTCATGCTAATTGATGGCAGAAACAGATCAAATAAATCAGTCAGCTTCTGCTATAGAGTCCTTCTTCCGTTTTTTCTCCTTCTTATCTTTTCGTTTCTCCTGCTGGGTGCAGTCGGTACGGCGGGACAATGTGACGGAGGTCTACAGTCGACACGCAGCCACCCACCTCCGAGGCGACTACATGAAAGCCAGGATCAGCCAAAGAGCGAAAGAATTACATAATAATACTATATAAATAAAGCTAGTTGGTGTGGAGAAATGTCCAATATCCAGCTTATTGCTTTTAGATGTGTTTACTTACTATATAATATTAAATATATATATATATATTATATCATATATAGATCAAACCAGTACTACACTAAGTATATACCTGCTGAACTTCTGTCGCAAACCTTCCGCTGCATCAAAAATTGGGGCCTCCTTGACAGGCAACTTTGCTCGCTGCCGTGCTTCAGCCTGCAAGCATGGCTAAGCATCACCAAATGCCAAAATGCCGTAACCTGTCTGACGACAATTTCAGTTTCAGTGGAAGCAAGTCAGTGCAAGTGAAACCCCAAAGCTCCTTATACCAGTTTTGTACCTTTCACTACTGTATGGATTCTTCTTATGTTTCTGCGCCAAATATCTGTATATACTTTGAAATGCCAAACACATCTTGTACCATACCATCACTTGTCATTTGGATGGCTGGAGGCTCATATCGCTGAAGCATCGGTGACTTTGAGGAAGTATGGAACACCAAAAGGATCCAAAAGGCTATTGGTGGGTGTGAGATCGGATCTGAATAGTAGAGCTGGTCATGGCTGGTCATTGCAAGGAAAGCGCGTTGAAGCTTGGGTGGCCCACTGAAGCTGCCATTGAGGCAGAAAATAAAACGCAAATCCATGCGAATCTAATGATCTATTATACGCAAAGTCTCAAAAATGTGAAAAGGCGGCCTTGCTGCTCCCCTTCTCGCAAGTGGCCTGCAGCGATTCAAATGTCCGGTGTTGATTTTGAAATTGATTGAGGCTGTGAGACGTCAAGTCTCTGACTGTCCACCAAAAACAAAATTATTGGCTCAGAAATTGGAAAATCAACGAGAACTTGAAGGGCAACGCAGTTTGGATCCGGCAACTCCAAGTACAATTCATGGCCTGTGGTCCCATGCAGAAACTTGTCACAGGCTGTCAAACTGCGTCAAACTGTATGCATATTCAGCGGGCTTAATAATATCAATAATGGAACATTCCAGTGGCGGCAGGAAAGTGTTGCCAGAGAAAGACTAGTTTTTTGACACTCTTCACTGTCTTCACCAATAGACTTCATACTGCTCTTGAGGAAAGTATAGCTTAAGTAGCTTGGATCCAGCTCTGATTGTGTTTCCGCATGTTTCCGCGTCACTGCCTTCTTCTTCTGCTTCTTCTCTTTGGGTTGTGCAGTGGCCTTGCAGCAGGAGGTACTGAAGCATCACACAATCTTGGATAATTTATGCGTAGAACGTCGAACTCCACCAAGAGCATAAGCAAAAAGTGCAGTGGCTAAACGCATGTACAGCCGAATGCGAGCAGATACCCATCCAGTGCAGTGTAAGCCTCCTTGTTGTTGCTTGAAAGGCAGCTGCAGAGAACATACTTAGCACCAGCTAAATATAGTATGATACATTTTGGAAAAGTGCAAAACAAAACACGTGCACACAAAAAAACTCAGTATGGTAAGAACAAGAAATCCATCAGTTCAGCGTGAAAATCTCAGTTTCATCTGAGTTCTCCTACTACTGAATGCAAAGCGTCTACTTTGACATTCCACCAAAAACATGACAAAGTTCCTCCTTTTTCCACAGAACAGAAGGTTACAAGCTCGCTGCTTTCACGATTCCAAGTTGGCAAATGACAGCGTTTTTCTTCGCGAATTTGGGCGACTCCGCTATTGAACATAACACTTCGCGCGAAGCTCAACAGCCAGCTTCGACAACCTTCGGTCTGAGCTGCTTCCGCCTGGACTTCTACGAACCAAATGAAACAAAATCATGGAACATATATTGCAAATTATTGCAACATCATGCAACATCCATTATCTATAGGATCCTCCACACAGATCAATTCTCTACAATTATGTAGATGCAGGTCAGCTCCTTCAACCTCCAGAAACACGGATCAGCTACGGAGATTGATAAGACTGCCCAGGCCGGCAATTGCCAAATGGCCAGCACAAGCAGAAGTGGGATGTGCAGGGATGCAAGTCCAACAGGACTCAACTGGACACTCTCAAGTCTGTAGGGGATACAAGTGAAGCCCAAAATCACTGGTAAATGGATGCTCATCTCGCCAACATCGGTTGCCTCAATATTAGGATGTTTGCCGCTGCCCTTGGATTGACAACTTGATGCGAAAAGGTACTGGCGAGTCTTCATCAGCCTTCTACAACATGGAGGGGGTTTGTTGCCTTTGCCATTTCCCTTTACTCAGTATGGTGCTTCTAAATGGATAGAATGATGCCCAAACGGTAAAACTAATTATGTAAAACTGTAAAACTAGGAAAATCAGACATGGTTAATTGTTGGATCAATTCACATTGAGCTTGTTAGGAGTGTACCACACTCACAGACACTGCAAACAGCTCTCAATTCCTGTGGACTTCAAAAATCCCGGCAAATCCTTTACATTCACTAGATAATTGGATTTTCAATTCCGCTTTGGATCCATTCCCCTTGGGGAAGTGCGACAACAAAAGCGCCAAGCCTACATTGCGAAGCTCGACGCATGTCGTTGGAACCGGAAGAGGGCCCTGTCTTTTTATGGACCAATTGGATTATCTCGAATCTCGCTATCTTTGCAGTCGAGAACCTCGAAATTCGAGGCTTAAAGCCATTTTTGGCGCGAAGGCCGCTGATCTTTGGCTTGAACAATCAGCAAAACACTGAGACAAAGCATGTCACATGATGGAATCAAAACAGGAGACCCACCAGATTACTGATTGCTGCAAGGAAAAGCAATGTGTGGGGAAAGCAATAATGGGACCAGGTCAAAAATGTCTCCGTATCCTGGAACAGTTACTCGGCGCCTTTGGATTCTGATCAGAAAGCTCTCTCAGCCTGCCTTCGTTTGTCCTATATCCTACTCTGTACTCTAGATGCATAAATTGTCAAATTGACAGTGTCGACATGCAGGAAAAACGGGATAAAAACATGGGAAAATCACACCATTCATCGTGCGCGTTGCTGGAAACTCAGTTCACTAGCCATGCAGTGTTGACCTGGCATTTCAAACTCCACATGAAGTTTGTGACAACAGGATCTGTAATTTCGTTTACAGCCGCAGCAAAACTGACACGCAACAGTCTGTCTGTGCGAAACTAGATGGGTAAGAATCACACAAACACCTGCCCTGCATACAAGGCCACACAAACTTGTGAAGGTGGAACCCAAAAAATGCAAAGCACAAACCTTCAAGACGATTTTTTCATTCTGCTGGACTCAAACCCTATCAACTAATTGTCCGTCGTGTTTGCTGCTCAGTGCATCCATGCATTCCTAAACTGTCTTTGGATCCAACTCCTGTCCAACTCTCAACGGCCAGAAGCACCTCGGTATCATGGATGGAATATGCTGAAGAAAGCAACAAGCGGCCGGCTGGGCCGTTGAAGCGTCTCACCTTGGCTGTCAGGAAATCGATGGAAATCGTATCACGTAATACCGGTAGTACCGTAGTACCAGGCAGGTGGGCGCAGAAGTTTCGGTAGTATTAAGTGGCTATAAGAAATGAAGGGCTTGCAGGAAGAGTTGCTGATTGACATCAATGTTTGATTGATTGAATGACTGACGGCTTTCTCTTCTCTTGGCAACTTTTGGTCTCAGCCATCGCTTCTCTCTGTGTCTTATACTTACTGTAATTAGCCAAATCCTCCCTGAAGCAGCTCTTCTCTGGGCTACCTCTCTCCCCAAGTACATGTTCACTGAGCCAACTCTCCTATGAGCTACCTCTACTCCGGGTTGCTGCTTCCCTAACCTGCCCCTTGTCTGAGCTATCTCGTCTCTGCGCTACTTCTTCCTTGCGACTTCTCTGAGGCACGTAGTTTGGGCACTGCCTGTTGTCTGAACAACCTCTTCTCCTATCCTCTGCGCTACCCCTTCTCTGCATTGCCTCTCGTCTCAGCTGAGCTACATCCCCAGAGCCCTGTCTTCTCTGAACTACTTATTCTCCGAGCTATCTCTTCTGGGCAGCCATTCCTCTCTTCGCTCAGCACCTCCACCGCGTTTAGCCACCACCAGTTGCATTCCCACAGGGCACGGAATCGCATCACAGCATCCACGGCGCAGCAGTTCCAATGCGTTTTCAAGCTCTGGATTCAATTCCGCAAAGCACGGGTCGCACCAAATCGGGCACCGTCCGCGCAGTATTTTTTCGGGCTACTCTCGGACCTTCAGAGTTTAAACATGTGGTTGGAAAATCGAGCTCTCACTAGAGTCCTATGCGTTTCTTTCCCGACACCTTTCAAGAGTGGTTCGAGATTGTGACTTCAGTCGTGATTTGTCCGGACTGAGCTTTCGCAGTCTCGGTCCGAGCCGCGGAACCGCAGAAAAAAATCAGAAACACAGACAGACCCTCCCGGCACCCAAAAAGATCGGTTTCGTGCGCTTCCTCTCGCCTCATGTTACCCTGATCCCATGCTTCCACTATATCCACTACATTCCACTACTATCCACTACTTCTATGACCAGAATATGTCCAAGAAGTCAGGTCTGCAAGCAAGAATGCGTCGTCGTGTAAAGATCAGACAAACAGAGGCCAGAACAATCAGCTGCAAACACGCATCCTTTGAGGAAAACCAGCTTCAAGAATCAGCCACAACTTAAGGTGAATTTGCAATGCTCCCTGGAATGCTGCAACATCAACAAATCTGGGACTGGAAGCAACCAGGCAATCCTGAAGGTGACTTCTGTAGGTACTGGGAGAATCAGCATGAAATCCATGCGCGACAGCTCTTGTTGAGATTCCTGGGATGGACCTTCCGCAAAGGCCAGCTTTGATGGAGCTTTCTGCTGAAGCGAGCGCTTTCATCCAAGAGGCTGCAAGCCAAGATCCATGAAAAGACTGAAGAGAGATGCATTGATGACCATCATGATCTGCATGATAGAGAACTGAAAACTCCTGGATCCGTCTAGGATTTATCGGATCTCGGGCCCATCACCCCTTTTGCACAGGTATGGCTGCTACGGTTGGACTCTGTAATAGCAGCTGTATCCAGCTGTGCAACACCTGAAGAATGGGTTGGCAATCAACAAAATCAAGTTCATGAAAGTAGCAGGAGATATCACAAATGCCTGGGCATTCTTGCGACCTGGTGGATTCATCTGCCTGGTTTCAATGCCTGATGTCTTGGCACACCCCAAAAGCAACCGTTGAAGAGATTAATTTGACATGCGAACCATCTAATATTCACAAACGTTAACGAACAATCTTGGGAGGTTTGGTTGACATTTGCTGACCCCTGTGCCAACACATGGCTTGCCCCTCTCACCCTGCGTCCTCCCAGGCAGATCTGTTCTCAGCTTGTGTGACTTCCTGGATTGCAAGTAGGGTTCCATATCATACTGTGCATTTACATGAAACACACTAAATCGTGAGATTACAACGGGATAAACATGGATAAACCATCTACCAACTGGTGCAGGAATTCTTCCATCCACAGCATTTCCAAATGTACAGGGAATCTGGATGGAAATACTGGAAATATCTGGAAATACCTTAAAAAAACATTGTTATATTTCTGAGAGGCAAACATGTGATTAATACCTCATTTGATCTGTCATGTAAAGGAAATCTTGCTAAGATGCTGGGCTCACATGCTAACAGTGCGTGCCTATCTTCCGAGGCACTGTCGGCGATACCGAGACTGTGCTCAACATCAGCACCCATAAATCAATCCTGTTCTCACACAAAGTAATCCTCTGATTCTCCAGCTGAAGCCCGCATTCTGCCAAGTTACACCCTCACTGGTGACACTGAGCCACGTTCCAAAGGCAGCAGATCTCAGAGCAAGTTTCGCCTTGCCCTGGACACTGTAGCGATATGGAACCTGAAAAATACGTGAAACAAATTGGCACAGAGAAAGACAATGCAGAAATGCTTCTCTCATCAAGTTTTTGCTCATCTCGGATCGTTTTGATTGGCCCATTGATGGTTCGTTGCTTTAAGTCACTCTCACCCAAACTTTTCCAGGGAAAGCCTACCTGCATTCGTTGTAGTAAACATTGGTAGCCAAATGGGGTCCCAAAGATGTCAAACGTGAGAAGCCTCCAGATGGATCTGTAACTTGCGGGTTCGTTGCATGTCACACCTTGCAATCAGCGCTCCCCCGCCCATTCGACTGGCACCCTTCGGACTGCCAAAGGGCCCACTCTTCCCACCAAGAGTGCTCAGGGGCATCTGCCTCTACAGCTCCTGCAGGGACCAAGCCCCAAGTGACCTTTGACAACTTGGGAAATCTTGGGAAATGCACTCAGAGATTGATGTACACTCACAATGATATCGAAGTCCCTGAAAACCCATCAAAACATATTATCAAACCAGGCTTCGATTCGGTTGACAAATGGTTCTTGTTTGACGTTTTTTGAGGGATGTTTACGGGGGTTTGGACAGCGGGTGGCTTCAACAACCACGGTTTTCAATCCGCATCTCTATATACTTCTCAAGACCAGGAGTTGGTACGTAGTATAATGGATAAATGATGATAAATGTCGCCAAATCTGAAGAATGTCCAAAATGCCAGGCAAAACTGGACTTGCACACTACATCACACTACTGTATTATCGGTATTGAATGCTAGTTGTTCCTGTCCACTGTTCCCAACAGCTCCTTGGTCATTGGCAGTCAGCCACGTTCCGAAAGAAGCCGCTCGAATTCCGATGACTGCGCCTTCTCGTGCATTGTCACGAGTCGCCCAGATGCGCTTCCAATCCACTCCCCACTCGCGGCACTGACGTTGCAGGCCTTGGTAATATTTCCCTACCATCCACCCTGTTTCATTTTCAAACATTACTAAGTATTGAATACAGGACCCTCTCAAACACCTCGTATTGAATTCACTTATACCATCTTATACCATATACCTTGCAACATAGCTGGTGCGATCCAGCAATGAACCATGTAAGATCATGTAATTGCTCTAGAGCCACCCTGAAACAAGAAAGAAACTCTAAAGGCCCTCGGCTTTCGATGGATATTCACTAGCTCTAGGAGCTGGCAGAAGAAGTCCAAGACACTCCACGCAGTGATTCTGTTGTCGTACGACCAAAGCATAGAACCAGAGCAAGCGAAATCCATTTGCTCCACCTTGCATCGTCCGGTCGCCGCTCTAAAAAACTCTTGAACCACAAAGTGCCGCATTTAGAGCTCTATCAAAAGATTCTACATGTTGATAACAGACGATCAGAAACCAATAACATCCCTGGAGGAATTGTAGCGGAAACTGATTCTGATATTATGAGGATGTACAAGGGATTTAAAGGCAGTAGCAACAGCTCCCAATTCCGACAATCTGACTGTTTTTGAACAATGAATGCAGGGAAGCATTGACACTTTGAATCGGAGGCCAGGCACCAACCATTCGGCGAATTCAATAGTCTCTGGTGAATTGAGACTTGGCCCAGCAAGGGAGAACTCACAAACGAAGACCTTGTCTCGGCCTGGGCGAGTCTGAAACATGCCCACACCGGTCCCGACATGGATGGAAAAAAGGAGATGTAGCAGAATTATGTTTGTTTTGATTGAAATATGAAAAATCTGGCTTCGTCCCCCCAAGTCGCGCCTTGTGCTTTTGAAAATTGCCGCAGTTGCTGCAAATCCCAGGAATATGCTTGCCTCAGTAATCTGTTCAACTCAGTCACTGCTTTCCCAACATGACAATCATGACTCAAGATGACTCAAGCACTGAAGCTATTTCGACTGCCTTCCAGGTGGCATCATCAAAATACACGTATGACCCGTATGACCATATGACCAAAGACGAGGCGACCGACTTCGCATCATACTGCTATCTACTGCTACAGTACTACTGTAGCATCTCGCACACCAGCATTCCCACCTTTTTTTCCCAAGTTGCTTTGCTTGATCCAAGCCGTTGTTCTGCGAGGTCCACGTCTGACCCGAGGATGGAAAGTGGTAGAGATGGGTGTCCCAGCAAACCTGGTGGGAACTGGGTGCAACTGGGCGATGGCTAGTCACAGAAGTGGCTGCTGCAATCAAGATCTGCAATGATCTGCATGAAATAATGGCCGTTGTCAGAACCCCTTTTGTAAACTAGCGCTGCCGAGCATTAGGCCAAGCCACTTTGCCGTAAATTGACTCGGGAAACGCATTGTCATCCCATTTGCACATCTCGTAAGTCCATTCGAAAAGCACCATTGGCACAGAAGGATCCAGGAACTCTCTTGCGGCCAAAATTGCTTGCTGGTAGTAAGATTCCAAGAATGAATGTCCTTCATCAGTGTGTAGGTGAGGCTCGCTAATCACTTGGATGCCAAACAGATTCCGCTTACCTCGAGTTCTGTGGGGTTGTGGATGGTTGGGGCATGAATGCAACTGAGGCCAGCAAATTTGCGATGTTGGAAAGAATGAAAGAACAAACAGATGTGGTGTAGAACCAAGCAAGTCTTTGGTAAAATGAAGTCATACTCAAATGCTCAGTGCGGATTATGCAATCAACTGCAATGGATTTCTGCAATGGGTATTTGGAGCTTTAGTTCCAAGTGGTCCTTATAAATGGGATCCAAGCTCAAGGTGCTCCCTGCATATCTCGCCATTTCGCGGACTGCTTCAACTGCCATCTGAAGGTTCGCCTCAAGGAACATCAAGGATGAACATCGAGGAAACGGGAGTCCCACCTGAAACCATCCAATGAACTGGTTGGACAGTCAAAAAACAGCTGATTTCTATCAAGCAATCCAACGTATCCCAGCTTCGGGATGCTGGCCTGGCACTGAAAGAAACCTAAGTGTTCATCCTTGGATTCGATGCAAACGCCGCTGTGGATTTCTCCATTTTGAGATCCTCAGGATGAGATGATCAAGGCATCAGGACAAGGAGATGACAGGTTTACGAGAAGTTTGCGAATCCTTGACTCGGCAGAGCTTTGAACACAGAGTTGGCATTTATTGCACTGAATTCGACACTCGAATGATTCCAATGGACATTTTGGAATGTTTCTACTGCTTCAGTTGCAGTCTGTCCAGTTTTCTTGCAAGTCCTGGCAAACCGTGCAAATCCAGCAATATTTGTACTCCATACCTGAGGCAACAAGGTTGAGAACACTCAACAAGAATAAAGTGTGTCCAGTTCAGCACTAATGAGTTTCTGCCACAAAGAACCACTTTGCAACAAAAGCATCCAAAAATTAGAGCACACAACATGCAAAACTAGAACTTTGCCAGTTTGATTGCACTTGTTTTTGCAGTGATTCAACTGCAGGACCAAACAACCTTTTGTTGCGCCAAACCATCAGAAACCATATCGATGTACCTTGCCAAAATAGCAATTATTATGTTCTGACTTTGGGGAAAATCCGTGACATAGAAACCTCTGACCCTTGCAAGAAACATCAAAGCTCAGCCAAAAGAAATCCTGCAAGATTGAATTGGGCCCCTGCTTCCCCACCCTGGTATCAAACATACGAGGCTGGAAACAGAGAGAGAGAGAGAGAGATCTGTGTATGCAATCTAGATGCCGCTCTGCAAATTCGAAGATTCTGTCGAAGTATTTCCGATATTCCCGCGGTGAGGCGATTCGATGAAGGTTTTTCATGCTTTCCTTGGGACTCCGAATTCACTCCGCAAATGTTCACAGCGCAGCAAGTTAGAGCACCATGGAAGCATTGTATTAACAGAATTCAGTAACAACACGTTGTGACAACCTTCGCACTTGGTCTGCAAGCCTATTGACTCTTGACTGTCAAGCTTCACGAATGGGGCCTGTGGCGTAGACTCCTGAGACTTCTGGTCCATCATCATAGGCATAAGTGACCCAGTTCCAGTAGCCGCAAGGGACGCGTATCACTTCCACGCCCATGCTCTTCATCTCTGCAAAGTGACTCTCCAAGATGGTGGCATCTAGCCATGACATCATCCTGCAGGGGTTCCTTCCCGATATTCACATTGAGAAAAGAGGAGTACAAAGGAAGGACATGAGAAACACCTGGAGTATACTGCCACTGAGCAAGAAACCTGTGCATTTGTCCTGGTGTATACCTTTGGACACTATTTAAGAGTGGGGCTGCAGTTCCTTGCACACAAGGATCCACCAACATGTTTCTTACGTGTTTTTTGATCTTAGTTTGAATTCTATATACTTCTTGCACTGAAGCGCACATGACTTCAGCATGTCGCCGTGCACTCCTTCTGCGAACACAATCAAATTCCAACCAAGCTACGCAACAAACAAGAATCAAACAAATCAAACAAGATGCATTGGACGGAGGTCCTGCGTTTTGCTTCTGGTCCTTTCAAATCCCATAAAGCTACCCGACGTGCGCTTCGGCGGACGTTCTGGAAGAAATTGTAGGGATGCCTGCTGGAAAAGGGTCAGCTGAAAGTGACAGCATTCACTTTGACGTGACAGCCTGGCTGCCCCACGATTCCTGCTCCAAGCAGAAGCTATTTCACAGGGAAGCAAACTACCATGACCCAGTGTGACATACTGTGACTATTCTTAGGGTTCCCAGATTTTAGAACCTTCACTGCAGAATCCGGCCATCAGGTCTCTAAACGGTGCACCCTCGGGCCTCATCCAATCTTCTGGTATAAAGCGATTCCCATAGTTCACCCCATGCCATTTGTTGCATGAATCCTGATGAGAGCACATTTGTGGCGGAGGAAGGGTCGCACTGCAAATCTCTGAGTAGGCCTGACACCAAACCTTCGAATTCCTGGATGAGTCAGATCCTAGAATTCTGGGCTGAACTCGAATGCAACGAATGGATTCACGCATTGCATGAAGTGTTGTGGCTTATATCTCCCCTGAACAATGTTGAGGTATGTTGAGGTCAAGTCCTGCAATAGTCAAGAAGTGCCACAGGCCAGACAGGCTGTAGACAACAATTATTTTAGAAGTGAAGAAAAATACTCCAAAATATCTCCTCCTGGTACCACGAGCATGCAGGTTTAATTGGCACATTGCATCCCAAACTCTGCTGGCCCCACTGGCCACCCAGCGGATTCCCAGTGGCTGGATCTGAATTGAGCCGCGGCCGGTTGGTGCCGTTGCTCGCCCGGCGCTCGCTGGCTGCGCTGGCAGCTTCCAGCGCCAGCAGGGCGAGAGCCATCCGACGCTCGTAGTCTGGTCGAGCCTGACCGGGATCAGAAACTTGAAAATATGGGAATCAAATTGGAAATCATTGGAAACTGTGGGGAAATCATTGGGAATCATAGATTTCACTACAACACTACTGTTGTCAACTACTGTTGTCAACGGGAGTCCGTTTCTTTTCTTATTTTGTTTTGTACCTTCTAAGTTTGCATGTTTCTCAAATCGTATTTCTTAGAAAAAGCTTCACTGGGCCCATCAAGCCGCTTCACAAAGAAAGCCCAGCAGCTTGGCTAAAGGACTTTTCCAGGTGCGGCATGGGGTGGCAAATCATCTGGCAGCTATGACGGATCAATGTTTGACCTGGGCACACGAAGTATGAGACGTGCTCATCCTAGGATTTCAATTTGTTGCTGAGTGCTGCGTTGTTTATTCTGGTTGGGAGTCCATGAAATCAGAACCGCGGAATGGAATAGACCAATCAGCAAAATCAGATGCCCTTACAGCAGATTTTGTTGGCATGCTTTCCGAGGCCAGGAACCTGTGTATGCTGGTGCATGTCCAAATGGCACGTGCATAGGAGAGGCCCATTGGCCCCACATTCCAGGTTGCCGCAACATGGCTGGCAGGTGGCACAAAGCTACACCACTTTTCCAGGGACAAGACCCAGAACAGTTTGATAGTTTGATGTATATATTAATATGTTATACGAAGATGTATTATATATGTGTTGTTTCATCTATGTTTTATCTCCGTAAATTGCTGCAAAAAGAGACAGTATGAAGCCATTGTAGGCTGTGAACACGCGCCTATTCAAAGTACATTTATTCATTGCGCTTTTACTTGCCACCCTCTCCTTGCGTGACCCAGAAATTGCGCAGAAAATGCTGTCTCACCCGGCACCCTCCAATGCGATGAGCTATCATCAATCACCGTCAAACACCGCAGAACACGACTCAGGACAAAGCCAGAGTTCTAGCACCTATAACTGGCCCTGTCCAAAAGAATCCAGTAAACAAAGTAGACACAGCAAACAACCTTCCAGGGTGAACCACCCATAAATGCAAGAGCTATTGAAATATACTAGAATCATCTCCACTCGACGCAAGCCAACAAAAATGATAGCTCAACGGCCTGCTTTCTACGCACCTTCACTGGCTCCTGGAAGGGCAGCACTGGTGGTAGCATCGATTCATCTACAGTGCTCAGGCGCGCTATACAGAACATCTCAAACATCTCACTGTTGCAAAACCTAGCAGGTCTTTCACAGGCTGTTAAAAAGTTTGGTGAACACACAGGTTTCCTCTTCATAGGTGCCAGGTTGCCCCAAATGCGTAGCATGAGCCTGGAAATGCCCACCTTCTTCCTGCAGCCATCAGCTGTTGCTGCAACTGCTCATTGGAGCATTTTTCAGGTTTCTGAAGTTTGAGATATGTTGTGACATATTCGAAGATTGTGCAGACCGTTGTGTTGCCATCCGCAAATGATGCAGTGATTCTCCAACAGTCCAACAGTGAAATTCAGCAAGCACTTCTGCCAATTCGTTGGAACTTGTGAAGTGAAGTGCCTTCTCTGGCCTATGTGAAAACAAAACAAGATAAAAACCAGCTGAGAGATGTCGGGAGACTGCTGCTTATCCTACCATCATAGACTCATCCGCAACCCGAGAGTCCAGTTCGTGCTCCAGAGTCGTTGTTACAGCCTTAAAGGAAGTGCAAAGGCGCTATGAGGGCCCCGCTGACAGCCTTGGCTATACTTCCCAAATATGTATGTATTTATATATATATATAATCGAAACAAAGGGCAATGTTAGTTTCTGAATACCTTGGCTCTCAATTCTGGTCACATCACCTATGGGCCACATGGGGTACATCAGTCAGGAAAGGTAGATTAATGGCAGCAGCCCTCAGCCCACGACTCGGCGCTTCTTCCGCTTGGGCTTTAATTCTACTTGACCTCCGGAGCCAAACCAAGCCACAGACTTCGCTCTTTGTTCACGGATTGGGTACAGTAATTGTTTCTATGACCTGGGTGTATTTCACTGGTGAGGCCTCCATGAGTCAATGAGTGAGGCTTCTAGCAATGACTAAACTTCTGTTGCCATCGGATTTTCGAATTTCATGTTTCCTGTGACAAAGAGATTCTTGGAGAGGATAAACTCCTCGTTCTGAAGCCATCTGCTAATGCAGCGCGCATCTGCGCATTCCCAATTGATTGCATTCCCCCAGCAGATTCAATCAAACTCTTACAAGTCAAAAGTTGCAATGGCGAGCCAGTAGAAGCAGGTCTGGCATGCATATTCTGCATGTACCTACATCCCCTTATCAGTCGGTTTCCCATATTAAATATTCGCACCAATATATACATATTATATGCAGTATATTACTATAAATATTTGACCCTGTCTGCCGACATGTGATTGATGTTTGTCTACCAATATTAGGATTGTCTTTCAATATGATATGACATAAGATGATCTGGAATCCATGATCCAACCAGGCCACTGTTGATCCATGTTGATCCTCACCCTTGCTCACCTCCATCATCAGAGTCGCTCCATCCTCGTAGGCGACCAGTGCGCCCTGGGACAAGAGGAGAGCTGCAATGGCTTTTAGTCCACCACTTTTTCTCGGAGATCGCTGGGGCCACTATGGCCACTGAAGTCTGTCTTGAAAGAAAAAAATAAACCAAATTCAGCTGAAGCTACGTTATATTGAATTGAATGATATTGAGATGGTTTGAAAACATCCCAAGGGACCATATCCCAGCACGAGAATCTAAGATCCATCTCTGGTCGCACCTTTTTGGTCCGCCACACTGCGCAAGCGCAGACCTTGCAGCCGGCAAAACGCCACTGCCCTCATGCTTACAAGTTCAGATTTGGGCGAACAGATTCCCTGAGCCATAGGACTTTGTCACAATGACTGCTCGCATGAGCTCGTCTTTCTGCCCTTGAGCAAAAAAATGCTGTATGTGACTTGTTATTTAGTCATACTCAAACAACAACAACGACAACAACGACGACAACAACAACAACAACAACAACAACAACAACAAAAACAGAAAAAACAAGAAAAACAAGGAACAACAAGAAACAAGAAAAACAAGGAAAACAAGAAAAAACAAGAAAAAACAAGAAAAAACAAGAAAACGACAAACGGAGGAGAAAAAAACACGACTCAAAAACTCTGCTGGACTGGAACAGAAAAGCATAAAAAACTGTAGCCGCTACGTTCCCACATAATCTAGTTCTTCAAATTAAATCCAGTGAGACTGTTTATACAGGGAGATGCTGCTGTCAGTGAAAGCATGTGAACAAGAAGGCCCAGTATGATTCAACCTCTCTTGGATGCAAAGTTGTTCCGTCCATCTCTGAGATCAATGAGTTTTGTTACAACTACCCGAAAAATCACACTAAAGCTGCCTAACTTTGCATAGTCCGAACAGTTGAGAGAAGGCAGAACAAGCCTCGCAACCGTGCTATGGAACCAAACCGTGAAAAACATGATCCATTCCGTCGAAAGTGCGAAAAACAACACAACAGCACCAAGTAGGTCCCTTCCCAAATGATTGCCACGTGGCCCATTGGAAAACGTCGGAAAACAATGGTCTATTCGTGTCTATTCCATTTTCTTGGGTCCATCAGCCCGGCCGATCCGCGCAACATTGGCCTTCTATGGCTCCTGGGTTCTCCTCCTGAAGCAGAACAATAGCAACCTTTGATGCCTTTAATGTTGATTTTTTTTTGGAATGCTGTTGTACACTGGATATTCCTGGTAGACTGGTAGCTGCATTTTTGTTTTCCGCAATTGCCGGATGGTTTCAATCACACAACTTCCGTGATATGGCGACCTCTCGCCCATGACTTCCCCATGCCTGCGCCATGCGTTTTTCTTTGTGCTTGTTCCGCATCGCCTTGGGTCCACTTTGGCGAACAATGAGTAGTGCACCACACCATCTGAGTCTGCTCACCATGCTCCTTTTAATCCTTTTTAATCCTTTTTAACAGGATCCGACACCATATCCCATTATCACACTCTGCCACATTCTGAATATCATACTGATTGCAAAAGGCGATCGACATCAGAGCCGTAGCAACTTGGGCGCTGCTATAACCATCGGATAGCACAAATCAAATTGGCCTAAGAATAGCACCATTTTGGCAAGCCATTCGCAAGGTATTCAATGGTGCCTTTGGAAAATGGAGGTCTGTCTGTGCGGGGGTATGTTTTTGTTTCGGCACTCACTGTCCCAGATATTGCTCAATGCTTCTCGTATTCTTGGGACTAAATTTTGACCCAAAAACGGTCACACGAGCTTCATGCAAAAACTCCCATCCACTAATAGAGGTCATAGATAGCTTGAATTCTATTGCCATGGGCTGTTACACCAATCTCTTGCCCACTAAAGTGTTTAGATATGTTTAGAATTCTTTCGATTCATTTCTCCGAGATTCAACACTCATTTTCATACTCTGAGCCTACGCTGCAGTTCCAGGCAAAATTCTACGCTCGCATTTGCCTCAGTGTCTTTAGGGCACCTCTTCTTACCGACGGATCTGTGAAAGGAATGAGGGACAAAAGAGAGTCACAAGTAGTGATCATCGTGACCATCATTCAGCACTTGTCGCTGCTTACCAACCAAGAAGCACTCGTATATGAATCAATGACGAGACGACACACAAATTTTGCATGCAGTTGCACTAAGAACGACTAAGAACACATTTGCAAACATGTGTTACATGCTTGTGCACAAGCTTCTCTTTGCTGGAGCTTTACGCAATACTTCGCTAACACCTCATCATGATCATGCCTGCAGCCCCGCTTTCTCTCGCACTGCTTCAATCTTTTCATTCGAAGGCTACTTTGTGAGCAGCCTCTGTTATACACATCAGCGGCTAGAAGCAGGCCCGTATCAGTCCACTTTGCTATGGTGTCGAATTGACTTCCGTGCACCTGCCACAGTCCATCAAATTCTTGCATGTGTGGTCCATTCTTGGAAATCAAACAAACACCAACCACTTGTTGTCACATCTCTGTGTATTATGTGTGCTTGAGTTGACCTAGATTGGTCAATGTGTGTAAAAGACTCACACGGCTGAAGGTCATCTGGACGTGCAGAAAGCATGTCGGCACTTGATTTGAATTGCAGAGCTCCAGATGCTTGCCTCACCAAATGAGCCGCATGAGCTAGCATTATCCATTTCTTTCAAAGTTACCCTCACTCAACCATATCATAATTGATGATTCATATTTTAAATATTTTTGTATGTCATCTTGGGTCACAATCTCATGTTGAAAAGGCGTGAAGAAGCCCCAGTTGCTTTGCCTGAACGTAGCCAGGAGAAAAGAGCCTGCAAGGCATCCATAGTCAATCAAAAAGAACGCTGTTGAGTGACAATTTCATCAGAAGTTCTCTGCTTGTCAGATATCTTAAACAATAGGGCTTCAAAGCCACGGCCACAGTTTTGTCTTAGACCTCAGGAGTTATCTCCAAAACTTCAAACCTGAAGCATCATTGCAGCATTGTTAGGTGCTGGTTTCAAATCGTTTGGAGAGTGTCCCGGGACAGTCCCAAGTTCAACTTGGTGCCAGGCCAAAACAATACCGAGCAGCGACAGCAGCAATGGCCACCAGCTGGTGAGGGCCTTGCTGTGCAAGATTTGCAACAGGCCAAGCCTTTACCATTCCACTGCCAATAGGAATACTAGGAATACGGCACAAGCATCATAAGAGTGGAAGATCCTGAAAGTTTGGGAGACATGAATACTTGTTGTCCAACTTTCCAACTTCAGAAAAGAAACAGCATGATCTCAACATCCAAATCATCCAGCAACATCAACAGTCCATGCACACCGGGTTGGCGTTTTTTTCCCCGGCCCAAACACCTCTGGCTGTGTGGATCTCTCTGCAAGGGCCACAGCCTGAGGTCATTGACAGTTGTGAGTTCCTGGATTCCTTTTGAAGTCTTTTTGATAGATTTGGATGATTACATCAGTGATTGCATTAATTACACAATGTTGCACCTATATCTGTTCTATTATGTTTTATTTTCCATGTCCTGATTCTTTGCACATCTCCAGCAAGCTTTTGGCACCTTTGTTGGGGATTACATGTTTTTGAATGCATGTCTGAGAGGCAAACATATCTTCCTCTCCAATTATAGCTCCAAGTCACGTCTGTGTGGCTGCCGTGGTGGTATGATGCATCGCTAGCTTGCAGAGTCAGCGCACAAGTTGCACAAGAGAGAATCAACACATGATCTAGACTATACACGATAACTGTAAATCCTTGGCTGATCATTGAGAAACGTTAACCAAGGGGTATGAAAGTACTCACCAGGACATCTGGGGCTGCGGACTGCATTCAAACGCGCCAGAACTTCGGACGCAACTGGCGAGCCAAGAGCCCCGTGGAAGTGGGACTGTGATGGACACCATGATGGACTGTGTAGGTTTCTGAAAGTTGCAGTGGACTGGGAACACAAAACAAAGAAGTGATATACTTACGAGTAATTACCCATAGAACATCCACTTGTCGATTATGGTCAATGATGCAATATTCGATGCTTACAGTGGACAACAAAGAAAGGTGCCGACTGAAGATCTGAAGATCGCTTTGAAGGCTACCGTAATAAGCGGCATCGATTACCACCCAAGGCGTTGCTGTCTTGATGAACATGATGCTGGAAGGATGGAAACCACTTACATCTAGACTCAAATATTCCAAACTGCGATGTTTTCTTGGCCGAAAAAAAAGCTGCAACTCCATTCCATTATGAGCAAATTATAGATGTATATCAGGGTTGTCTGCACTTGTTCTGCTTCCTGCCATCACAGTGAGGCACTAATTCGGAATAACCTATCAGCATTCAAGAACTTGTTGGTTGGCATACATCTACAGACTACTACGTCTGTAAGTGATCTTCTGTGGTAGTCAACAAGCTGCAACTTTTGAAACAGGGATTCATGGTAGTCAACAAGCTGCAACTTTTCAAGCAGGGATTCTTCATACCAGGCTATGAACAGTAGTTGCGTATCTTTTCGCAACTACATCGGTGCGATGACGCCAAACACATGTCAGGAGCATGTGGCTACAAGAAGATGTGATGATGACTGTCAACTCGGTACAACGTTGGATACTAGGTCAAACAGCAATACATATATTGCACAAAAACCAAGCGACAGGGGAAAAAGGGCATAGGTACATCTACTGGATATAAAACATGGTATAATCATGTATAACATTAGTGTGTGTGTTCTCTGAATCTCCACCTGAAAATCTCGAAGGATTTTGAGGAGAGAAAGTGGAAAGCCCATCAGTCAGGCAGGCATATTTTGATGATTAAATTCCTTCTGTTCAAAGGTGGGGGGCAAATCAGGACCAAACATGTATTGTTGTGGAATGTCGCACGTATCGTCTGCACATGCTCCCAAAGCAGGGATTGGTGCACATCAACTGCACGTGCACCTGTACAGTCTCTAAAGCAATTGCTGCAGTGGGGACTGCATGGTGTGCCACAAATCTAGAATCTAAACATATCCGTCATGCCGAGTCATGCCCTTCAAGGGCTACACTCACTAAGAATTCGGCTGGATGTTCAGCCCACCATGCAGATCAGCCCACCATGCAGGTCAGTCCCAAGCAAACAGCTGCTGCAGTTGTGCCTTAGTTTACCAGACTGGCAAGCTTGACAAATGGCTAAAATCACGCAAAGACTTCAGCGCTTTTGAGCATGACATTCTAACAAAGTTCAACCAGCAAATCACAAGAATGAGCCTCATCATCAAGGCAACAGACCAAATAGGTTGAATTGCCAATGTGCAAGCAACTGTTCTGAAGTCCGAATTGTGGCAAATGTTGACACAAACAACATTGGTCACCTACTGCCTGTTCCATCTACAATTTGGAAGGCCTTCTCTACCTTTGTCCAAAATGTAGCTCACAAATGCCGGTACTAAGGTCTGAACAGTCTAGGAACTCAAACAAATACTCAGGTGTTCTACTGTTGGGACATTTAAAGCCGAATGTAAGACGGTATGAAGCTGGCACGTCATCAGTACATGGATGGTCTGAACAATCAAACATGGGTAAGCAACCTCCAAACTTCTCTGAATTCATTTCCTTTCATGAACCTATTCCAAACACACACTGCCCTCAAAGGGCTCTTTACATTTTAAAGATATTCACCTAAATCCAAACTTTAGCTGACAATCTGAGAATCTTCAGTCCTTTTGCTGTCCAGGTGTCTTGCAAAAATCGCCACGATGGTGCTTTTAGATGGCACCAACAGGTCGGCTATGGGAAGATCACAACAGGCGAAGCCTTCGCTGCCCAAACGCATCACCTGAAGGAATGCCAAACCTGCCATGGATCGAAGCGGGGACCCCGGGGTACACCGGGGATTTGGGATAGAGAACACCATAGAAGACCAATAGAAGACCAATAGAAGACCAATAGAAGACCAATAGAAAACCATAGAAAACCATAGAAAACCATAGAAAACCATAGAAAACCATAGAAAACCATAGAAAACCATAGAAAACCCATATGAACGTGGTAAACATGGGTAAACCCAATCATAAACCTACCATGGGATAGCTTAGACCACCATGGACCCCAAAATTAATGGTCACTTTTCCGATCACTTTTCCCGCTGCTCTCAAAGTAGACGGCCTAAGCGGACTACATTGAGCCCCCAAATCTTCAATTGCCGAAGAGGTCGAGATCCTTCCACTCCACGTATCGTGTACGGCAGCTTGCCAATAATTGATCAATTGCCGCAGTTCGCTCTGGATTCACCATGACCGTCACACAAGGGCACCAGAATTGCAAAACATCGGATGTTGGTCTGCAAAGTCGCAGAGGTAGTTCCACGCGTAAATGCTTCCAAGTGCGTGTGACATAGTTCATGAACCATCTACACCTTTTGCGAAAAGGCACTTTCGGGCAATCTCGGCCGCTTTGCCATGCTTTGACTGCTTTCTTATACCATGGAGTTGTGTTAGGGTGACAAAACTGGAGATCTAGGTATAACTGATACCATGACCACAGCTGGACAGGGTGCCCCTCCATGTGAAGTGTGTCAATCCATTGCGAAATCTTTCCCCAGTCTTCAGTGCAAATACCACAGTTACCACGCAAGTCCACCGATTGGACGGTAAATGTGTATTGTACAGTATGTTCTGAATGAGTAGGCCCTGGTGCCACAGAGATTCCCCGTGACTGGTTCGAGGATAATCGCAAAGCCATATGCCCTATCTGGATAAACATGGTGTGCAATGAACATCTGAATGCCTCTAACTCTCTTACCTGCTTGGATACCACCTGCCAAAGTTTGTACACATGGGGGAACGTTGGAAAGATGCGTGTCGCAGCAGCATCAGCGGCCGCGTTGCCTGCAATTGCAAACTCGGTGGCTGGATCTGTGTCTTCCCTGTTTTCCTGGTGGCTACAAACTTTCAAAATTCCCCTACACAAATGCTTGGTTCGGTGGGCCCACAGGTGCAAGGTGAGGAGCAAATCATGATTGGCTATTTTATGAGAAATTTTGGAAAGAAAAAGGTCTGGATTTTCAAAAGCTTGTCGTAACTCGCCTACTACAAAGCCATTGTCGATCCACAGGCGGAACGGCTTACCAAGTCGATCCACAAGTGTCAACGCCGCTATGACGGCTGTCAGTTCTGCTCTGGTGATAGTTTGGATCAATCCCGGAAGTATGCTACCTCCGATTTCTGTGAACTCATGTTGTGTGTCAGGCGTGTAAAGGGCACAGGCCCAAGATGCCATCGTGTTATTTTACGAGCCGGGTCAAGGCATGACCCATCCGTAAAGAGATCTAATGTGGGTGGAATTATTGGTGGGAGGATTAAGTCATGGGTGTTATCGGGAAGATTAATTAACATTTTTTGAAAGTATGGCAACGCTTTTGGTTTGGGAATCCATCCATGGTTGTAGGTCGCAGGTGGNCATGGGTGTTATCGGGAAGATTAATTAACATTTTTTGAAAGTATGGCAACGCTTTTGGTTTGGGAATCCATCCATGGTTGTAGGTCGCAGGTGGCGACTGCATTGCCAGCAACCGGTGTCGTTCTGGCATGGTCTTGCGGGCATCTTCCAGGCATGGACACTCCCAGTGTCGGTGAAATTGGCTGTCTGCGTTATGGCANGTGTCGTTCTGGCATGGTCTTGCGGGCATCTTCCAGGCATGGACACTCCCAGTGTCGGTGAAATTGGCTGTCTGCGTTATGGCAAAAAGGGCAGTCTGTACTGGCATCTGCATCCCGGTATCGCTGGTGATCTGCTGTGAAGAATGTACCGTTAAGGCATTTTCGCAGCACACTTGCATCACACGCATCTTTGGGAAACTTGGCTGTGGTGAGATATGGAGAAGTTTGGGAAATCCCTTGAAAGGTCAATCTGTGCGCAACATGTTGCACTGCTTGGGTTTGCCAGGCGTCCGTAAGTCGCCATCGGATGTCTTGGATTGGTTGCTGCCAGAGGTCTATTGCAAAACCATTATGGTCCCAAAAGGTGTTATCTTCCCAATGCCATTGGATGCCATGGAGCCTGTGCAACAGGACGCTGCATGGCCCAACTTGTGGCCGACTTCGATCGGAAAACCCTGCCAGGGAGCTCAAAACTGGCCTACATGCATCTGCTTCTGTCATGGAACGGAAATCCATTACTGTTTTGAGAACTGCATGATATCCAGGATCTGCTGATGGGTGTTCAATCCAACTCAGGTGCATGACTGGGGATGCCCCCCACATGTGTTCTCCCAATCCACGCAGGGCCCCTGTTCGGAGGCTGTCATAGTGGTCATCTCCTAAGTGGACTGAGGTGATCCCATGGAGAGCATTTGGCCATGCGACCATTTTTATGGCTTTTAGTTTTTGGTGGTACGGGGCTTGGGAACGGGCANCCCATGGAGAGCATTTGGCCATGCGACCATTTTTATGGCTTTTAGTTTTTGGTGGTACGGGGCTTGGGAACGGGCAATGGTGGGCCATCTAGACTTGAATTTACCAATTCTTTGGGTGATTACACTATTAGTCATCTGCTTGGAGAATTGGACATGTCCGCCAAGGTCTCGGGTCCACATTGCTACCTGGTGTTCACTATCCCGCAGATATTTTCGCTCATTTTTGTCGTTGGACCATACTAGTGTTTTGGTTTCGTCAAGTTGGATGTCCAAGAGTTCAGTGATTCGCCTATAAGTTGGAAGAGGCCTTCTCTGGTGGTGGCAGCTCTTTTGGAGATAATTTCCATGTTATCAACAAAAGATAGGAGTTTTACTTCTGGTGATCGATGTCGCATGAAACAGTCAATCAGACAGTTGATCGCAAACATTCCCACCACACTCAATCCACACCCCTCCGCACAACCTGTACTGGATCTTATGGGTGGTCCAGTGGAGCCTCGGATGCTAAATCTGCGCTCCATTCCCTGGAGTGCTCGGAACCAGGTGGATACTAGCTTGGGGTGTACTCCGAGATGTGCTAGGACCTCCATCATTGGGGTGCGAGGTAGGTGGTTAAAGCACTTCACCACATCTACTATGGCTCCTGAGATAGTGGATGAGTCATGATTGGCTGCTTCTATGGCTGTTTGAACTCCCAACCAGACTTGAGATGCAGATCTATTGGGAACGTTCCCAAAGCACCCTGTCGGTGCATAGCGTGCAACATGGCGGAGCATTTCCCGGGAACGGATGCTTGACCAACATCTATATATTACACTAAAGAGGGTAATGGGTCTAAATTGGGAGACTTTGCTGGCATTGGGGGCCTTCTCAAGACTATGCACTAGCCCTACCAGGAGGGAAGAAGGCCAATCTTTGCCACACTCGACTGCATAGAGGAGATCCAATAGTGCCTCCGTTTGGCTTTTGGGCATGTGGAGTAGGTCCAAACGGGACCAGCCATCAGGGCCCACTGCACTCTTGTTCTTTTTCTTCCTGAGGGTCTTTTTCCAGGTTTCGACACTGATTTTGCGGTGAGGCATGGGGTCCCCGGGCGGTGTATTTTCGGTGAAGTGGTTGACTACCGGATCCCAATAGTCTATTGGTACTTGAACGTGCCTGTCCCAGCGTTTACGCCACTCGTCACCAAATCTTCTGAAGAGTTCCTCAAGATCCCCTATGAACTTTTCTTGGCGCAGGGTGGTGCCAATCTGGAGATGANTTTACGCCACTCGTCACCAAATCTTCTGAAGAGTTCCTCAAGATCCCCTATGAACTTTTCTTGGCGCAGGGTGGTGCCAATCTGGAGATGATCAACTGCCTCAACCCATATTTTGTCTGGCGTACATACGATAGGGTCCACGATTCCATCAGTGGAGAGGATCGGTGATTGGGCATCAAACTGGGTGTCACAAGACAGAGTAATGGAGTTGTCATCGGGATCAATGTCTTGGATGTCACAACTGCATGAGTCGTCAAGCATTTCAATCGGAGATGCTGTGGGCAGTTTGATGTCTGCAAAGATTCGGTTGGGATTTGCCACTCGGTTTGCCCTGGCAGTACTTTGCAGGTCACGGATGAGGATCTTTTCAAATTCCCTANGTCTGCAAAGATTCGGTTGGGATTTGCCACTCGGTTTGCCCTGGCAGTACTTTGCAGGTCACGGATGAGGATCTTTTCAAATTCCCTAAAAGATTTTTCAAAGGCGGTTACTATGTGGTCAATGGTCTGGGGCGTGGGCACACGCCAGTCAAGTTCAATCGGGGGATCCATTGACGGCTGTACACAGCGTTTCCACCAATGTTGAAACCCTTGTGGGAAACCAGAGCTGGTGATGATGCAGCGCCACTCTCTCTGGGCATGGATCTGTTGGTTTAGGGATGTAAAGTTATTGCTATGAATAAGGCGGCTGATGGACTCTAGTCGTCGCAATTGCTTGTACCATTGTTGGTGTCGCAGGCTTTGGCCATGAAATTCTGGTTGTTTATGGCCATGTCGAGTGGGCTGGATTGGTTTTGTATGGTCCTGAATGACCTTGGTTTGTGATGTGGTTGATCGGCCTTTCTGGCAGGTCAGCAATCCTTTGTGGTTCTTGGTCAGTATAGTTTGTCATTTACGACATCTTCAAACCCTTTAGCAATGGTTTCAAATTGTTTTTGAGTGCTATCGGCCGGGTCAATGGAAATGGCTTGGTCGGGCAAATTTGCTATCTCACTGGTCCAGTCGATGGCACGGGGCAATCGCCAAACAAAAGACTTAGGGGGTTTACCAAGGTGGGAAAATTGGGCATATAAAGTGAGGTGGTCGGGAAATTGATCACATGTGTCCACTTTTTGGAAGTAGGGGATGAGTTCAGGGCTGACCCATATAAAATCTTTTGTAGTAGTTTTGTGGCATGTTTTTGAAATAGGTCTAGAGTACTTTTCCTTCCCAAGCATTTGGCACTCTCTCCATCCTTGATCATAAAGTCGTTTTGGTTGTTCAAGCACATCGTATTCTTGGTTAAAATCACCCATGAGGAACCGTTTCCCTTTAGACATGAGCAACCTATCAACCACATTTTCCATCAAAGCATTGGTGTGACTCCTACCTTCCACGGTTGCGGCTTGTTGGGCATAGCCATAAAACACGGCCCCTGTAAGCCATTGGTCATTTACTAGGAACGAATGCATGGCAAATCTGGCTTCGTTCCAATCTTCAGCTGACCAGCTTGGATGCAACGCTCGTGTGGGTACTGTGGAGAGCCACACAGTGCCTGTGTGTTTGCCACCTATGGCGGTGAAGGATGTGCTCCGCAAAGGAGCTGGTGCTCCGGCATGAAAACGAAATGGGCTTTTCACCAGCTTAAGACTTCGCTGAAACTTGGCTATGCCCGGTNGTGAAGGATGTGCTCCGCAAAGGAGCTGGTGCTCCGGCATGAAAACGAAATGGGCTTTTCACCAGCTTAAGACTTCGCTGAAACTTGGCTATGCCCGGTTGGCTCAAATGGGATTCACAAACTCCATAAATTGTACAAGCAGAGGTTGGGAGTTCCCGAAGTTGATCCAACTTNTCGCTGAAACTTGGCTATGCCCGGTTGGCTCAAATGGGATTCACAAACTCCATAAATTGTACAAGCAGAGGTTGGGAGTTCCCGAAGTTGATCCAACTTGTGCATTATCCCGGTCGGATTGATGGCTCCTAATGTGAGCCCGGTTTGTGGGCCTGGGTGCAAAGCTTCACCAATCCTGATATATATCCCATCGATGGTAAGATGAACCATCAATTTGTCGGTGCGCGGGTGGCACCTCGGCATGCACTCTGGTATTGTGTGTCACTCGTTGTGACGCATGCGCTTGTTCAGAAGCGCTTCGATTCTGCTCATTTGATCATCCATCTTTGTTTCCAGCATTTTCTCCATCTTTTGGAGGTTGGACTGCTGGGCATCAACTTGATTTTTCACTGCAACAATCTGGGAACTCACTTGATTGTTATGTTGCTGTTGCTGGGATTGGAAGGCGGTCAGGTTGGATGTCAATTGGTTCATGTTCTGTTGCAATGTCTGAACCGTGGACTCTAGCTCTTCGACTCTGGAATCAGCTTCACCTTCCATGTGGACATCTCCAGCTTTCTGTGATTTCAAACTTGCAGTGACGTGTTTGGCTACGGATGCATCGATGGCTGCTGATTGAGCAGGTGTCAAGGCCTGTGGAAATCCACTTCCTTGGCTCCACGGGTCAGATTGANCTACGGATGCATCGATGGCTGCTGATTGAGCAGGTGTCAAGGCCTGTGGAAATCCACTTCCTTGGCTCCACGGGTCAGATTGAAGCCATGGGTCTTGATCGGCGGTGTTCTTGCTCTGGTTGGATGATTGCGTCATGGATTGGATGGTTTTCTTGGAGGCCACCAATCCTTGTGCGGGCATTCTATGTCCGGTTGCTTTGTTGGAAGCCAGTGGTGTGATGAGTATGTCTCCTTGTGCAAGGGAGTATACCCAGTGGGATGGATTCACACTGGATTGCGTGGACCAAAAGACCCCTTCTTGCCCAATGCTTTGCCCAAGAGGTTGACCTGGTCGAGCAACCCACCCCCACTCCTTGTACAGCTTCTGAAGGGATGCCTTGGTGGTCCCCCATGGCAAAGGTCCCACTCGGTACACCTGCATCTGTTCACCTTCCAGGTAATCAAGTTCTGGACGGTGTTGTTCATGAATGGCTTTGGCATGATCACACAAGGTTCTAAGTCCAAAACGGTCACCACTTCTGACTATCCATGTTGGATGAGAGCTGGTTTGTTTGGCAAGCATAACATCCTGGAAGCTTTTGCGTGGCATCCAAATCACTTTGTAGGACGCATCTGGAGTCCTTCCTGTGTGGTCACGTGGTTCATAGTACTTACCGGCTTGGCCACTGGAGTCCAAAATGATGTCATGTGCTGGGCATTTGGTCCGAAAGGTGACTATGAATACCTCCGCTTCGTCTGGCTTGCATTTCTTGTAGTTCTTGGAGACATACTGACGGTCCCAAACGTCAATTACGGCTTCTGGATTGGCGGTGAATTCACTTTCTGCAAACAGGCTACGGACCGGTTTTTCGATGATGTCTTTCCAGGCAATCTTGGTCTGATCTTTGAAGATCAGGGCACGAATCACTTTGGTTTCGACTTCCTCAATCTTGGATGCAGACTGTGGGGCTACCCTGTGCACTCGTTTTTGTCCCAACTGAAAGAGAGCTCCTGTCAAAAGCATGGGCTCACCTGTGGACATGCAAGTGGCTGGAAATCGCACTATCTCATGTTGTGGTGGCAAACGTGGATCATCATGATCGAGGACGATGAGTCCTAAGCCCTCTTGTGTCAAAGGTGCTTTCAATTGGAGGAAAGGGGTGGCATCGTCGATACTTACACAGGAAACTCCCTTGCACTGTGCCTTGAACTGATTGGGAAGAATCTGTTGCAACAGGGTGCCATCTGCCTGTTGGAAGATTGTCCCTGGAATTTGCACTTGCTCTGCAATGAGGCGCTGAGGTTCCGGCTGTTTCTGATGTTTGGCTTTATGCTGCTTACGGCCTATTGCTTGTCCGGATGCAATCTTGCTGTCGATGGATGCTTGGAGTTCCTCGCTGNGGCTTTATGCTGCTTACGGCCTATTGCTTGTCCGGATGCAATCTTGCTGTCGATGGATGCTTGGAGTTCCTCGCTGAGGACTATCCTAATTGGTGGTTTTAAGTGCGATGCACGTGATTTCAAGTCTTGCCAGGGTTTGGGCGACTGCAAAGTGCGCTGAATGACTTCGGCTCCAAGCTTCTGGGTCAAACTCTGTGCTGCTTGCATTGATCTGTTCCGGTTGACTCCATGTTGTTCAAGCAAATTTTGGAGGGCTGTCATGTGTTGATCGCTTGTTCCTCCAAGTGGAAGGTCGGATACCAGGCAGTCATGCATCTCGGTGAGGACAAGGTGATGTGCAAAATTCTTTCTCCAGGATTCGGCTTCGGCTGGTGACAAGGGTCTGTTGCTGTCCGGGTCCAAAGATTGATTGATGATCCATGCAATGGTTTGGAACCCACAGTCATTGTCGAATGCGCTGGGCATGTTGGTCCCCTGGGCGTGTTGGTATTCTTCAAGCAATTCATGCTGGATCCATCTGGAAACATGATCTGTCATGTCATGCGTGGTTGTAATGGAAAAGGTTTCATGAGCAAGTTCCAACTTGAGGGGAAACCAATGTTCATCAAACAAGCACCCCGTCATGAGAGTGGTCGTGGCTTCATCACGTGTGGCCTCAATGGCATCGAGTATCCATTCAGCAAGGATTCGTGGATTTTCAGTTTCTGCACGAAGGTCCAGTGGCTGGGTTGTGACTGCTGTTCCTGAGATCTGAATGGTGGCAAGATAAAAGGACATTTCATCAAATGCTACCCACCCTTTCTGATGCCAAAGTGCTTGAGAACGTTTCAAACCCTCAAGTGACGGTTTGCTGTTGCGTGGTGCGTCAGTGTGACTTCCATTGGTCTGAATCACCATGATCATGTGGTCCGTGACGTGTTTGGACAATGACATGGATGTTCCAACTCCAGTAACTGGCTTGAATTTGTGATCTCCATGATTCCAAAGGTTCAGGAACTTTGCCTCTGCGCAAACTGTTTGTCCCACAGTCGTCTGTGATGGAACTGAGATGGAATACAAACAGTCTCGGTCATGTGCGATCCAACAAGTGACTGGTTCAGCTGGCAGTACTGCATTGGAAGTTGCTGGCATGTCAGTTGTGTCTGATGTTCCGCTGGTGCCGGTACATGAGTCTACTGCACCCTTGAATGATTCTGTGCCCCCTGTGTGAAAGGATGCATCAACTTCTGGGATGGCTTCGGATGTTGCAGCTTCTTGATCTAAATGCCTTGTGCATGGAAAAGTGTCATGGCCAACTCTGGCTTTTTTGGTTGGTATGGCCTGTTCTTCTGGCGCAAGGCGCTTTCGTGTTGGCAATGAAGCATGATGGATCAGGGATGGGCAGCGAGGAGTGGTCGCAATGGAAAGTGCTCGCTGAAATCTTCCCCCCTTTACCTTTGATGATCCTGGCATTTGCTGTGGGCACAGAAGCAATGCTTGGGTTGGCAGCAGCGTGGTTGACACTTTTGACATCTTCGGATGCTTCGGATGCGTTGAGGCGGCCGGATGCTTCGGATGCTTCTGCAGGTTCCGTACACGGAACGGATGCAACTTCGGATGCTTTGGATGCGGTGAGGTGGCCGGATGCTTCGGATGCTTCGGATGCTTCATCAGGTTCTGTACACGGAACGGATGCAACCCTGGATGCTTTTCTGGATTCTGCGGATGTGAATTTGACCCCCTCAACCCCTGGGGAACAGGCCAAAAACGCAGGGTTTTTGGCAATGCCGGCCTTAGTTGGTGGGGTCAGATTTTTTGTGCCCAAACCACCCGAAAAATTGGCAGATGTAAATGGGTTGGAATCGATACCTGTGACATCTTCGGATGCTTCGGATGCATGTGGTCGGCCGGATGCTACGGATGCTTGATCAGGTTCTGTACACGGAACGGATGCAACCCTGGATGTCCCAAGTGGAGCTGCGGAGTCAAATGTCTGGGACCTACCAATGTCCTGAGCATGCTGACTTTCGGATGTTCTGGCTACTTCAGGTTCCGAATGCTTTGTACATGGATGGGTGGCGATCGATGATTCTGTACAATCTACACCCTCAGGATTGACATCAACTGGTACCTCAGCCTGCTTTGTCATCAGATGACCTTGGTCGTGATCCATTGCACTCGACATCACCTCAGAAACCCCTTTCCCTGCGATTGGCATGTTCTCCAATTCCTCAGCTGTGGGAAAACAAACTGGGTGGTCAATACTGTCAATTTCATGATGAAAAATGTGGATATACTTGGTGTCAGCATGTGGCCAAAGCTTATCCCGTTCTTTCATCAAAACACGGCAGAATNTGGTCAATACTGTCAATTTCATGATGAAAAATGTGGATATACTTGGTGTCAGCATGTGGCCAAAGCTTATCCCGTTCTTTCATCAAAACACGGCAGAATTGAGCCAAGTTTCTTCTGGGGTGATCGACTTGTTGAACCATNGTTCTTTCATCAAAACACGGCAGAATTGAGCCAAGTTTCTTCTGGGGTGATCGACTTGTTGAACCATTCCTTCCTTCTGAAGATGATATAGTATGTTTGAAAGGACCCAAAGTGATTGTAATGGGGATGCACACTGTCCTACTCCTGCGAGATCAAGCCGGATGTCCCTGCCTGAGGATGAATCCAAATAGGACGGAGGGATGCCACACATGAGGGCTACTTCGGACGGATGCAGGTGTCTTAATCGGATGCTTTGAATGTGCGGCTGTCTGGCATCTTTGAATGGCACAAGCTGACCATAGATGCCTCTGCTGGCTAAACGTGTTGATGAAAAACCAAAACGTCTGCACCCACATCGGCACCCCTTGGCTTGTGATCCCCAACTATGTGTGGCAGTTGGCATCCCCTTACATGTGTTGATGCAGTGGGACCCAATCCCCTTCCCAAACGTTTGAAACGCACTTATTTCATCGTCATCCAGAAAAAGGGGTTCCATTTCAGTGGTGTCACTATCCAACATGTACGGAATGAGATGAAGGATGAAAGGATCAAATCTGTGTGATGGCATTTGTGGAATCGGAGGAAGCGGTACATGTTCAACCGCAATGGCACACCACCATCTGTCTCTATGCCCTGGCCACATGTGATGCATTTCCAACACATTCTGTTGATATGTACTACCTGTAAAGGTCATGTACTGTTTCAGAGTATCTTGGACCCATTGAGATGTCATGGCTTCCTTGGTGCACTCTAATATGGTCAGGATTGATTGCAACAGGTAGCTCAATTTCAGTGTTCCGATGAATGATCTGCTGCGGTCATCACGTTCTTCCTTCTGATCTCCCATTCTGGAAAAGGGCTGACAGGACACCCCTGCACTGATGGTCATTCCCGATCCGCATTGTTTGGCAACTGTGGCGGCTGTCGATGGGGCTGAAATATCCCCTTGGATCACCTCAACTGAATACCGGTCTCGTACCCATTGACAGAAAGTTGGGTTCTGTTCAATGAAAAGGCAGGTGTCTACCCCCAAGAATCTGAAGCCGATGTCAACTGCTCCTATTCCCGCACACCCCTCAATCAGCTGCTGAAGCTTCTCAACGTTGGATGATGAATGCTCAAGCAAAAAGGAATCATGTCTGAAATCAAGCCATGGTTTGCGACCCTTCAGGAATGATACCTTGAACATGGTCATCTTCGTTGTATTGCGATTGATTGGGGCATTCGTGAGAAAAATCTGGTGATTCACCATGGTCTGGCAAACATGAGCACCAGGGCAGTAGATCAAAACCTTCGCAACCACATCTGTCTGTTGGCCATCTTCAAGATCAGTGAACGATTGTTCCAGAAAGTTGGATGGGGCAACCATGGCTGGATCAACCCTCCCGAGGTTTGGCTAGGACCGCTCTACCCCCCTGGTAGGTCTCGGGCCCGGAGCTANGTTCCAGAAAGTTGGATGGGGCAACCATGGCTGGATCAACCCTCCCGAGGTTTGGCTAGGACCGCTCTACCCCCCTGGTAGGTCTCGGGCCCGGAGCTATATCATATCATATCATATCATATCATATCATATCATATCATATCATATCATATCATATCATATCATATGAGGCGATATTTTTCACCAAGTTACATCACAATCTTATGACCACACGCGTCCATGAATGCAACTGCCAGGAGAAGAGATGGAGCTTTCCTGGGACTGCAAGGTGGGTCATTTTACCCTCTGGTAATTTAACAGTTTGCTATTGAAAATGGCCATTTATCGTTGATGGTCCCAATAAAAATTATGATTTTCTATAGCTATATTAGTTTACCAGAGGGCCAGAGGGTAATGGTCATTTTTATGACATGTGGTGTTTTACCAATGTTTACCAGGGGGTGTTTTTCATGGTGTTTTTCATGGTGTTTTTCATGGTGTTTTTCATGGGGATTTAAGATGATGTGACACCCTCTGCTCATTTAATACAGCTTGGGAGAATTGCCCATTTGGTGCTATGATTATTATTTGTGATGATTTACCTATTAAGACATATCAAAAGATATATAGTGATTTTCCATAGCTACGTTAATGAACCAGCTAGTAACCAATTTGACCAACAGAAATGGTGATTGAATGGTCTGAGTTTTTTCCTGAAGATTTTATATGATTTTATCACATGTTCCTACATTTGCTGAGTCGGTGATTTGGCTTATTTTCCCATGGAAATTCCACCAGAAATTCATATAATGTATACCTGGAAAGCCATAATCATTTCTGTTTGTCAAACAGCCTTGACAATTTTTTTTGGGTCATTACGGCTTTGATTGTCTGGGAGCCACTTGTATGAGAGTTGCTACGGCTTTTTACGGCCTTTTTTCAACAAAATGTCGAAAAAATACGGTTTTGCTACAGGTAGGCTTGTGTGAGAATTGCTACTGTTTTTTACGTTTTTTTTCAACAACATGTCAAAAAATACAGTTTTGCTACGGGTAGGACTGCAAGGTTCTTTTGATTTGACCATCTTTTTGGTCATTACGGGCAACAACAATATTTGACCAAAAAACATGAACGTTATGTTTTTTTCCCATAATGACCAGATCTTTTTGTTTTTTTGTGTTTTTGGTTCTCCAGGTACATATATACCGAATATTTTTAATTTGCTGGGGAGCTTTTCAGCAAATCCAAGCAAAGCATTTTCCAACAGAGACTGTGTTCGAATTTTTTCGGGACCATGGATGATATATATATATATATAGTGGTAACTCATCCATAACCCCTAGAAGTTAAACTTTTAGGAGCTGGGACCCAACCAATCATGCCATGCATCCACCATGTTTTGGGAGGCTTCCATGCAAGTGATAATATCCACCAGAAGTTCGTTTTTTTTGAGTTCCAGCTTTCATCGGCCTTTTTAAACAAAAATGCTAAATCCTATCACTTTTTTTCACATGGATGACTTTGAAGTCATCATTGTTGTCCCCAACAATCGTAGGACCTCTGCCGATTTCTCCAGGAGTTGCAGAACCTCTGAAACCTCGACCCAGTCGTCTCGGTCGAGCCAGTCTGAAAGCTCTGAGGAAAGGCACGAAAGGAAGGGATTCTTCGCTCGAGCCCTGGGAATGATCCATCAATTGAGGCCGGCCTTGGGCCAGGGACACTGAAAGCGGTGGCGTTTTGGGGCGAAGGGTTTGAAAACTTGCGAGCAGAAAAAAAACGGCCCTTGACCCAGAATTTGGAATATCTTACATAGTCTTCTATGGATTAATATGGATGAATATGGTAAATACCGGAAATGTTTATAGACACCATTCAAGGTTTTGGGATAGTTTACATAGACCAAAATGTTCGTGCCATTTCGTGGTTTCGTGGGCAGAGCTAGCTTGGCCCTGGCCTCTTGGATGGAAATCCTGCACCCAGTTGATGGGCAATTTATCCCGTGATGATCACATTGTTTAGAGTGTTTCACAGTTAATTACCAATACTATCCAATAGTTACCAAATGGTGCAGGATTCTTTCCATCCACAGAGTGTCTTCATATATATATATATATATATGAAGATGTGCATACACATTTTCCCCAAATTGGAGGAGGGGAAACTTCACAGAAACTCACCGCATGTTTCATTGTAAGACACCAGGGTTCCTGGTCCCTTCCCTTTTTCCGAACCCATCTGAAGTGTGAATAAGCTATTTGGTGTTTTGGTTGGTGGTTTTGATTGGCCTTTAGAGGCAGGTGTTGAACTATCAATCAAAGACGAAACAATGACATCTGTGTTTTAAGTCCAGAATTATTGGTGTTTTACGGCGAGATGATGTGACTACTTCTGTGTGCTATTCACGAATGGTGCCATCCGAACCCAATGGACTTGCCGATGCCAGGCATCCGAGCAGCGTCCGGCCACTGGAGCAACAGTTCACCAAGATTTCGGCGGAGAAGCTTCGGAACCACCTGTGCCTTGAAGGATTTGGGGGCCACTTGGGGAGATTTCTGAGCAAAATGCTGCGTTGATGTAGGTTTCAGCAGCGAAAACGGTGGGTTTTTCACCCAAATACCGGTTTCACTCGCAAATTCGGAAAGTTGCCACCTAAAAATGAACTGGATATGACCTGGTGAGGAATGTGATTTGGCAAGCAAACAGCTGAAGTCATAGCTATAATATACAATAATATACAATAATATACAATCATATAGATAATTGTGTAGGCTGTTACCATCAAACCTCAGGGATTTTGCAAAAACCTGCGATTTCACTTCTTGCTGAGTTATTCAATGGTGATAAATCACCAACTATTGGTCTCAACCATATATAAAGAGTGGCTATGCAATTGACAAGTGATGGGTATGGTGCATAGTTGATGTTTCACTGGGAAGCCTAATGCATAAATTGGGGATCCCTATGAAAATCCACTGCGCCTTGAACTCAAAAATCCCAAAGAATGCTGTTGACAACGGTTTGGAACCTTTAAAGAGAGTGGTTTTGAGGATCAAAAGGGATGAGATATGCCTAAGAATTGACGGTTGATTACCGTGTCTGGGGTTATACTAATCAACCAACTTTTTTTGTGGGGATTGTGGACATTTTCAGTATAGGAATCTCTATCAACACCCATGCAGTGGGATAATGAATGGCAAACCATGGGCGACAATCAAAGATATCACAACTGATATTTTGGATGGGATGCATGTGAACTCGTTATAAAACTCTATGAGTTTAAGTCCATTGATGATGAATGCCATTCTTCGTGGGTCAGTACCCAGCATGTCATTTCAGTGTCGCCTATCGACTAAGGAATGAAGCAAGAGGAACCCGCAACTTGAATCGCAAGTGGTCAATGTTCTCAACAAGTCGGACAGCTCTTGAACTCGTATGAAAATTTAGATATGACACATACATGTAATATCGATATGATATGATATGTGTTGACTTGAATTGATATGATGTATAAGTTCAAATGTCCCCCAAGTTGATATTGTTTTTTTTTTTCCCTGCTGGGCACCCATTCGGGTACTGTAATTTGATTCGACTCGGTTGTTCGAGTGTCTTGAAGCCACCAGCAGGCCAGTGCATGTAAACGGGGTTTGTCTGAGATATCGTGTACCAAAAATCATGAGTTTCTCATGAATATAGCCATAAATTGGCCTTTCTCGGTGAGCCCATGTGTTTGCAGATCTGGACACAATGTGAAACACTGCGAAGCTGAGCCCTTCAAGGTGTGAGTGGAAAGACTCTACTTCTCCAAAATGCTGGTTATATTAATATGTTTTACAGCAGCCCCCAAATAGATAGAAGGGCTTGGCTTTAATTTGTTTAAAGTTTAAAGCAGGATTTTACCTGTCTATTTTCTTGTGGTGGCATATATCAAATATCACAATCGCACAGGTATTGCGGATGGTTTGCAGATGTCTAGATCCCCAAAAGATAACATCAATTATCTATGTAGACATGCCTTGACCATCAGTTCATTAATCTTAATCATGTACAATCTATTGGAAAGTATATCAAAATACTGACAAAAAAGCCTAGATGGTTCCTTGTTTCGTATCTGTTGATGCTCCTGAGGACGGAAAGACCGGAACTCGGCACCTGGCAAGCTCCGAAGTTGAAAAATGGGGAAGTCGGGATGAAATGGGAGGAATTTGGAGGAAATTTAGATAACATACATGTATGCTCTGGTTATTTAACACAGCCATGGATAATTGCCATGAAAATCTATACTGCGGACATCTTGCGGGCTGCGCGCACGGCAGGGCAGTGCAGGCGCAGCGAGGTTCAAGGTCAGAGTAGCGGCCTCGCCAAATCACACGCAAGCCTGATTGGCCTGCTGCGGGTATGACGAAGCAGGTAAGACCTAGACTCCCGCCAAAGTTCATCTGGGCACCAGAAAGTGCAACCAGAAAATTTCATGTACACACCCAGCTCTGTTGCTGGCTCTGGCGGAGTTCGAGGAAACAAAAATGGATACAAGCTGGAGAGGTCATGAATAGCCTTCTGTACGGGCCTCAACAGCTGAGTCAAAGTAGGTCTTTGGAACAATGAATTGGGTCTACGCATGGACAATTCAGTAGTTCCAGAAACATAAAATGGGAAGCTAAAGGAGCTATCCATGGCTAAAAGAAAAACTAATTCAAGGTCACTGATACGTCGCATGGAACCCGGCAGTCTTTCAGCTTCACAAAACCAATTGATGATACCAACAAGGAAGGCTCCCGGGACCGAAAATGAACTATGCAAAATCTGTACATGCCAGTTCACTGGAAGATGCTCAGAAAGGTTGAGTGCCAGCACATCGTCCTCCTCATCAGAGGAAATCACCTGAATCTCTTCACCTCCATGACTGCTGTCTCGCTGATTGGAATCTGCAACCAGGAAAAAGAACTCTCGCAACTGTCTGAGGCGGTCCGCCCATCCATCTAACTGCTTTCGCAAAGCATCACGTCTAGTCAGGACAGCTGAGGTTCTCATGGTATTCGCATGGACTGCCAAACGATCAGCAAGATCATTCCAGTGAATTATCCAGTCCTCAAAAGGGTCTTCGGCTTGGCTGGGAGACAAATGTGCCGGAATCCAGCGGATGTGTGTGCGCCCACTTGCACGTTGTTTCAAAAGCTCATGGATATCATGCCAGAGGTCATAGTTTGCCACTTCATCAGGGATGGTGTCATACTGCATGATGAACGCCGCAACACTGACTGTGGATTGAGAGTCAGACCAAATGCACATATCCAGTTCCGTACCATCAGCCCAGAGCAAAGCAACCCGCAGCGCCGAAAGTTCAGCTCTGTCAATTGTTTGGGTGATCCCGGCCAAAGGTCCAAAAGCAATGGGTTGACCCGCTGTGGCACTGACAACCGCCCATGAAGCTAACTGGAGCTCTTTGTGTGTTTCAACCGAACAGGAACCATCAAGAAAAACATGGTGAAAACCGGTAAAAGGAGGTGAAAAACAAAACTGAAACCGGTCCTGAGGAAGAGCATGAAGCCAATCCCTCCACTGTCGCAAACTCTGCAATCGTGGGACCAGAAGATGATGAATGGCGCAGCTCGGCAATTCCACGTTGTCAACCAGCCACCCAGAAATGGATCGCCGCAAATGCTGGAAACGCGGGCATTGCAACCAATGGAAACGATCATCTTCCACCGCACAAAGTGTGCACATCGGTGTCTTGGTGTGATCATACTTCGCATGCTCATAGGTGCTCACAAATGCGCCTGAGGTCAGTGCTGAGTAACGTGCTCGATCAAGAGGTAGCATCTTGCGTACATCCAGTAGAGTCAGGCTTCCTTCAAGACCCTGAAGTCCTCGCATCGTTTTGTGGTTTACTTGACTCGCCACAAATTGTAGCCACGCATCTTGCAGAACCATGCGCAAGGTCTTGTTGTCTATCAGGATCAGATTCCAGGTTCTACCATCATGATCTTGGACATGTGGAGGTTCAAGGACAGCCCAACCAATACCATGCAAGCAGTGCAAAAGTCTAGAAAATGGGCCAGGAAGAAGTTTGCCTCTAAAACCCTGCATCCAAACTTTCCACATTGGCAGAAGATCAGGTGTCTTGCGAAGCATGCGTCTGAAAATGACAACACATTGGAAAAGCTGGTAGTAGCCGGGGTCATTCTGCATGTTGTCAGACAAAGACAGACGCAGCATTGGGTTGGATCCTGCTCCACTGACCCCCAAGGCTTTCACTGCTGCTCGCCGCAAATCCATGGCATAGTTGTCCGCTATCAGACAATTGGAAGAGCCGTGCAATGCCGCAGGCCAGAAAACTTTGGGCAAAACATCATACTTCTGCAACTGGGGCGCAAAGGACTTTCGCAACTTGTCCCACTTGGGTTTGAGATTGTCACCTTTCGCCCGCATGACTCGGGTACGTCTGCCTCGTCCATAAGTCATTGCTCCGCCCAGTTCACTTGCATCAGTAAAACAAGGAAAACCAAGTTGTGTCATGGCATCTCTGCCTTCCTTGGTGAGGCTCCAAACGTATGTCTTCTCATCATCAGTGTGTAGGCCAAAAAGCTCACAAAGTGTTTTGAGAGCAAAGAAAGCTTGTGCCACTTGTCCGGCCAACTGTGCAGCCAATGTGAGGTTGTCTACAAATGAATAAGTCCAAACACTTGGGCAGAAGGCTTTCATGTAGACATGGTAGCTCCAATTGACTGTCAGCATGGAAACAATGGAGAGTGGGCACCCCTCCGGAAATCCGGACGTGGATGTCATCTCAGTGCCAAGGCAGCCCATGACATCAAACCTCCGTACGAAGGTGTCAAGAAACTTGCTCCACGCATTCAACAAAGGTCCCGGCAAACCTAGGTGCTTGGCAACGTGGAAGACTTGGCACCTTCCAATGTTGTTGAAGGCACGCTTCAGGTCAGTGGACATACCAGAAAAGGGTTGATCCCATTGCAGCATCAACTCAATGGTAGCTTGGAGCGGCAACCATACTTCAGCCGTTTCTCGATGAGGAAGGAAGCCCAGGGCTTCTGGTGGCATCATGAGGGACAGCTGGTTCAACAGTTGCTTGGTGCGGATGCGTGCCCAATTTCTGTACACCACTGAAAAGAGAGTGATGGGCCTGTATTGGCTTGCATCATGTGCCTGGTCAGTTTTGGCCTGTCCAATGACCGTGCCAAATCTAAGCTGATCTGGCCACTGTGTAGTGCCCACTTCGATGTCAGTCAACATGCATAGCAGGCTGTCCACGTAAGAAGTGGGCATGTTGACCAAGTCTAGCTTGTCAAAGCCATCCGGCCCACGGGCCGCTCGCTTCTTGAACTTTTTGGTAGCCTTCAGCCACAAAGTAGCCTCAAGAGGTTGCCAATCAAAGCTGTGTGTGGGCATGTAGGCTGCTGTGAAGCGCTGAATGCGCTGCCATGCTTCTGGAGGCACCTCCGCAAGTGCACTCCATCTGGCTCGCCAGTGAGTTTCAAAAGCATGCAAAACATCATTGGTGTCAGTGACAAAACACCGTTGTAAAAGCTCATCACCAGGAGAAAAATCTGCAGAACCTGAAACTGTGCATAGATCAGCAGAAGAGCCGGTGATGTTGGTCATATGATCATGATGCATCCAAACTGAATCAGCATGGGGATGTACAATTGCGTCCAGATGGAGTTGATGATCATCATTGTCTACAGCCAAAATGGTGTAGTGGTGGTCTTTCCAGAGAGTTTCAACTGGTTGTTTGGGGTCATGGCGAAGATCCTGGAACAAAGCTTCCAAGTTTCCCACATACTTTGTCTTCAGGCTTGTGGCACGTTGATTGAGGTGCCAGGCTTCAAAAGCCCGAAAGTGACAATGGAAGCTTTCGTAGATCGCAATCGCAACTGTCGATTCACTTGGAACTTGATGTGGCAGGCATTGTGGGACACCATCAACACTATGTGTCTGAGCACTCCACCAGATCTCAAAGTTGGGAACAAATCCTGCAGCCTTCTTGATAGCCTTCCACAGATCACATCTGTAAAGTATGGCCTCCGGAGATTGGTTGCCCGCTGCAACCGCATGCTTCAGGCTTTGAAGTCGCCGGAGTTGCCGAAACCAGATTCTTGTGGCTGTACCAGCCATGGCATTCATCATTTTCACTTCACCCTCTCGACTTGATTTGCAAGTTGGTGTGGCCTGAAGTTGTCGCTCTGGTTGAAGTCGCTGCGCCCTCCCTCGGCAATGTGATGGTACAGCATAGTCGCTGACTTGTTGCGCCTGTTCAAAAATGCTGCATTCGTATGCTTGAGCCCATCTTTGCAAAAACAAGGTAGAATCTTGCCCAGGTTGAAAGTCCACAGGGCAGGATGGATGCCAACCATCTAGGGAAATATTCTGCCATGGGATTTTGGCAGGGCGTGGCCACTTGTACACATAGAGAGGCTTTGCAGGGATGTGAAGTTGGATAGACACTGTAGAGTGATCCATGAAGTCATCCTGAACTTGTAGGCCTCGAAACAGATGAATTGCCTCTGGTGACAACCAGATCTGATCTGGGGAAGTTGCCCCTTTACAAGTTGCCACAGGGACGTGCTGGAACATGTCGGCTGCCAGTTGCTGAGCATTTCGCCAGCCATGCCGAAGCCATAGCTGGTGTTGGAGAAGGGAGCCTGGCTCTTGGTTAAAGTCTCCCATGATCATTCGCACTCCACTCATACCAAGAACTAGTTCTTGGGTATAGTTCTCCAAAAGTTGATCACTCAGTTGCCTCGCTTTGGGCCATGTAGGTCCTTTGGCGTAGCCGTAGAAGGTGCCAACGGTCAGTGGGGTGTTGGACACCCAATGTCTCGTAAGAAGGACTCGGCCACTATCCCAATGTTCCATCGGCCATGGAATGTCCAGCTTGCTGGTGGGGTAGTCAGACAAAATGCCCACTCCCGTCCAGGTACCTGCCCAGGTAGATCCCTGCCGTAGTGGAGCTGGGGCGCCACCATGGAAACGAACTTGTCGATTCATCTTCTGTGCTCCCTGTCGCAAAATGCCAGAGCATGACTTGAAAGTTTGCTGAGTCAAATGGGTCTCAGCCATTGACCAGAGACCTGGTCCGAGCCCCAAGAGGATATCCTCTTTTCTTCTAAGCCCACCTGGGTTGCTGACACCCACAGTCAACAGATCTTCTAGGTGGGGCCCCGGATGTCTTGCCTCTCCGTAGCGTTGCACAGCTTCTGACGGAGGGCACAAATATGGTACTAGAGTGCTGGGTGCGCTCAAAGATTGGGGCTCATCAAACTGCTCCGGAACTGAACAGGGGACACCTCCCGACCCAATTTCTCGGTCAGCCGCAGCTGCCGAGCTGATGATGTAGCGCCGGGCAAAGAGGTGACCCTGTTGCAGAGCATCAACAGGTGCAAGGAGCACCAGGAGCCAGAAAAGAAAACGTGTAATCCCAAATGAGGATCTTGATGGTGAAAAAGGCCTCTGGGTTGATCCCGTCCCAGAGCCTGCTCGCCCTAGTCAATTGGAACGTTGCTTCTTTTCAAGCAGAGCTTCCAAGCGGTTCATCTGCTTGTCAAAAGAATCATTCATCTCACTGGACAGGTCCTGCTTGATCGTCTTCATCGTAGACTGAAATGTGGAGCCAAGGGCATGAATCTCATTTTGGTGAGTATTCAAGGTGTGCTGGACCGCCTGAACTGCATTCTCCGTTGCCTGCATTCTGTCACCTGCTTGCTGAAACCAACTGCCAAATTGAGCATTTTGATGCTTCAACTCAGTCAAACCAACTTCAAGAGCTTGGATACGATCTTCATGAGGCTGAGGCCCTGCTGCAGAAGATGCAGCCATCGCTTGCCATGTTGCTTGTGCTTGATGTTCCATCTCTTGGGTGAGCTTGGACTTGAGATCCGTGCAAATCGCATCAAAGCGTTGTCGATTGCCACCTGATGGATGTGCAGCTGCACGTGGATTGAACGTGGCCCATGGATCTTTTGCTGGCTCTTGCCATGGGTCTGCACTTGGTGTCGAGGTTGAGGCCTTGGCTGGGGCAGATCGCAAGTGCTTCTGGGTCTTGCTCGACGCAATCAGTTGTGGCTGCACTTCAGGGCGTTTCATCTCCTTGACTTGCGAGATGACAATGTCCATCTGGAAGCCTTTCATGACTGGGTGAGGTGGTGGTTCTTGAGAGCCAACCCGCCAAGCCATATGTTGGAAGTTGCCCTTGCCTGGCTGCAGAGGGCGAGCTTTCCAGCCCCAATCGGCCAGCAATTTGCCCACAGCATGTCGCTGCGTTCCATGAGGTATTGGGAACAGCTCATGGATCAACTGCAATTCCATGTCAATGAAGTCCACACCAGGTCGAAGCTTGGACCAGGCCAGTTTCTCGTCTGCTTTGGCTACTCTGATGCCGTACTTGTTGCGCATGCGCATCAGGCAGATGGAACTTGAAAACATCTTGGATTGGTGCAATGCTTCTTGATAAGTGGCATTCGGCAACCAGATCACTCTGAACTTGTCATCATGTTCACGAGGTCGCTGTCCACGTGGTTCTGCATAGACACCTGGAGGTGTGGTCACAAGGATCTGCTGGAGAGCTTCAATGGGGACCCGCATAAAGGCAGTGAAGAGACTGGCTTCATCTGGCTTGATTTTGTGGCCTTGTTGGTCAAAAAAGCTTCTAGCCCAGACCTCAAAGATGACACTGTCCAAAGCTTCATCAATGCCAGGATGGAACTTTTTGCATGTATGGCCGCAGCTTTCACCACGGCATAGCTTCAAGGAGTCCATGTGGTGAACTAGTGCTCGGATGGGGGCAGCTGCAAAGTCAGCCCAGTTGACGGGCAATTGATCCCGAAACGCCTGGAATTTAATGACCTGGGTCTTGATGACTTCAGGGTTCGAGCCTTTGCCTGCAAACGTGCGGGTCACTTGGAGTTCACCCAGCTGCATGATATGGCCAAAGATCAGTGTGTGCTCCTTGGTTGCAGTGCACTTGGCCGGAATGACAATCTTCTGGAGATTCAAGTTGTCCACAATGTCTTGGCCAGGTGGATCTACCAGTAGCAAAGCCAGGGCATCCGTACTGATTTGTTCTGGGTTGTTCAGGAACCTGTAGGCCATTGCTGTGGTGCACAGGGCAACACCCCTCTGATCCGCTTCGACTGCATTGAAATGGATTTGAGCAACTGGTTCTTCGTCAGTGTCCTGGAAATGAGAGCTATCAAGTTCAAATTGATCAGGATCCAAGAGGACAGGTCCTGAAGAGCCCGCAGACTTTGTGGACTTCTTGCCCTTGTGGTTGCGCACTTGGGCTCCATGTTTGGTTTTGGCTCGCATCTCAATGTAAGCCGCTTGCTCTTCTGCAGTGATGAGGCGAAACATGGTGCCAGGCTTGCTCGCAGCTGATTTCAGCTCGGCCCAGGGATTGCGGCCTGCCATGATGTTCTGGACCACTCGGTTGCCAAGCTTGGTAATGACTTGTTGCGCTCGAGCAGGTGCATCATTTCTGCCAACCCCTTTGGTGGACAAAAGCTCAGCCAGAGTTTGTGCAAGTTCATCAGAACCCCCTGCATAGATGGTGCCATGTTCTTGTTGATGAAGTAGCAATTGATGAATCTGGCCAACATGGACATCAGCATCGATGCTGGTGAGGTCAAGTGCAGCAGCCAAATGCACCAGTGCCAGCGTTCCACAAGTGGATGCTTGGGTCTGTCGAAGTCCAAGACCCAGTTGAAGTCCACAGCATCCCTTGCCCAGGATGGCGCTCAGAGTGGTTGCAATCAATGTAGCTTGGTGCAGAGCATGGGTTCCTCGAAGTCCATCGTATAGAACCCATGAAAGTCCATCTCTGCATGGATCGGGGGAGCCCTTGAGCAAAATCCAATGTTGCTGAGTCTCACAAATGACATAGATGCTCCCCGAGGAGTGTTGGTATCGATGTTGCCAATCCGCACTGACTCTTGCTGGCACAGCTCTGGTCAAGAGGTCCGTTGCCCGGAAGGGGTAGAGCATGAAGGGGATGAGATCAGGATGTTGGGCGATGGCATACTCATTCAAGGCCCGCATGAAATTCCAGATGGTCTTGTCGCTCAAGCATGAGGCCATTGAAACTGGTCCTCCTCCATGGATTGGAGCAATGGCTGGCAGCGCAGCCGCTTGAGCACACTTGCGGATCTCAATGGTGTAGAGGGTGTCTGGATGCAAAAGAGCATCAGGGTGCATCCTGTGACCATTGACCTTGACGATGGCATAATGGCCCCATCCACAAAGCATCTTCTCAGCATGGGCAAGAGTTCGGACTGTTGCAGGCGAGGTCAAACTGATCTGCAAGATGCTCGTGTCATCTTGAACACTGACATGGATGTGCCGTGGCTGGTACATGTCGGTGGTGATCCAGTTGCGTTTGGCATGGGTTGCGAGCATATTCTGAAAGACTCCAACTCCCGCCAAAGGGTCGATACCAGTCCAGCCCCAGAAATGCCACTGCAAGTGAGAAAGGAGATGGGACTGAATCCAAAACACTTGCAAAGGTGCAGCAATTTGACCCAACAGGCAGAGAGCAGCTCTGCAGGACATGGGAAACTGGTAGTTTGCTGGGACAGTGCAGAGAAGTGCTGCTTCCGCTGGGTGTAGATGACGACAGCATCCGCTGCATGTGGATACAAGTCCAAATCCACGTGCTCCCCCTTGAAGAAGTCGGTACTTGCTCAATGCTTTGCGACAGCCACAGGAACAGGGTCGAGTGACATGACCCCAAGAATGAAGTGCTGTCGGGGCAGTTCCTTGTGGTTGCAGTACTCGTTGATCATCACCATACGCTGGGTCCCAGTAGATGCAATTCTCATCCGCATCCCATGCTAGGTCATGTTCATCTGTCTCAGGCCAGACCGCATTGAAAGGCATGATACTTGCCAGGTTCTGATACTCAGCTGTGGTGGGCCAAACTGGAATGTGAAGCTCAGGAATCGTCTTGGACAACATGAGACACCAAAATCGATTGCGTTTGACAGGCCATTGAGAAAGCAAATCGAAAATCATTCGTAGGCAATGCCAGTCTGCATGTTGAGCAAAATGATCGATTAGTTCTTGAGTATCAGCAAATCTTCGGACATTGTCCACACACTCCAGCAACGTTGCATCTGCTTGGAGAAGCCAGGCACTGCGCATGATGTGGTACAATGTATGGCTACGTGGATCTAAGAACCCCAACTGGTCCCCCTGACAGGAATAGCCTTGGCATGGAAATCCACCTGTGATCTCAAGAAAATGAGCCTCTTTCAATTTGTGAACTTCTCTGATGACTTCCGGATGCGAAATATCCTTCTGGAGCACTGGGCTCATGAAATTGGCTCGCAAAGCATCACATGCCAGTGGGTTGATTTCAACAAAAGCTGTTGTGGTCATGCCCAAAAGACTAGATCCTATGGAAAAGCCACCCATGCCACTGCAAAGATCTATGATGCAAACTTTGGAGAAGGGTCCTTTGGCTGGATGAGGCAACGCTTCGGTGGTGGTATCAAAGCAGCAAGTGGGCAACTCCTCGTCAGTCTCGCCTGCTCGCTGCAGATCATAGAAGGTGTACTTGCCTTTGGTCAGGATCGTATCCTTCACAAGGAAGTGCTGTGCAGGGGAGATCCCGCTGCACACTGTGTTGCCCGCATTGGTGTCCACCACTTCCGCCACGATGTCAAAAAGGCGCCCTGGAGGGATGTCCTTCACAAGAAGGTCCATGTTTCGGGTGGAACGGTGTCCCAGGCGTCCGCCGTATCAGCCTAACTCCTGGAAAGCCCTGGGCCGAAGGCTCATGAAAATCTATAATTAAGTAAACTCATCTACGCATGGATTGCTTTCCATGGCTATGTGAAACAACCAGAGGATGCCAGAGGGTACCCTTTGATGGTATGACGCATCTGATAACTATGTTAAATTACCGGAGGCGTGGGATGGTTTATGGCTTACCCTTTGGTAATTGATCAGTTTACTATGGACAATAGATTTTTTGCCAGGTGAGTGATCTATAAATGGACCGTTTTCAATAGCTTTGTTGGATAACCAAAGGGTGATGGAGAGAGATTTGGAGGAGTGGAAGTCTCATAATATGGAATTGTTTGGACATAGTGTCCGCGTAAACCCATTGGTTGGTCATCATATGTTCCAGTAAACTGACGGCAAATTGGGGTACTCCGTGTTTTTTGGACAGACCCATAGGTTGAGAATATCAGTGTTCAGCTGCCTTGGGGTGGGTCTGCCTCATGGTTGGCAGATTCCAGATCCATCTTCGAGGTGCTGAAGATTGCACATGGCTAGCAACAAAATACTATATATATAATATATTATATATATAATATATATATATATATATATACATATATGAATGCATATAAATATGATCCCAACTAAGAGAACTAAGCAAAACCACCATGCAGAGGCTTGCTTATGGACCTGTTCAAGCCTTGCCATTCCTTGAGTGGGATCATTTTGGACCACTCCTGTGAATGCTCCAAAATACATCCCAAACTGAAATCGCCTAGGAGAGTGGCTGCATTTTCTAGACATTCTAAACCATGCATTTTCGGGAGATCCAAATTCTGATTTCCCCGTTTTCTGGGATATCATTTGATGATCATCCCAGATTTTTATTTGGAAATTCGGGTATCATCCAGAAAGTAGTTTTTGGGATAATAAACCAATGGTGGTCAGTTTATTCATCGAAAATTGTGAAGAACTGGAACTTAACAAACAGAAAGGTGAATTTCACCATCAAAAAGGTTGGATTTGACCATCGCCAATTTGGGATAAATCAAAGGGCGCTAGTTTCACACTTTTTCACGCAGATTCCCAAAACAGGCGTGCGGAATCACGGATTAACATTTAACTATATCCAAAAACTGGGGCTATCATCCCAAGGAAAAAAAGCATCCTATGGGAGTTCGGCAGTGCTCAGGATTGGGGCCCCGCGTGGTTCGACCATGTCCAGAAGCTTGGAGCGGCTAAGAAGCTGTTGGTTGTAGCCGCCCAGAAGGCTGCCACGTTGAAAAGCTGTGATTTAACCGTATTCAACCAATGCAGCTCTTTATGATAGTTACCCTCTGGTAAACTAACATAACTATGGGAAATCACAATTTTTAATGGGAAAATCCACGATTTCTATGGCCATTTTCAATAGCTACGTTTAATTACCAGAGGGTAAGTCCGCAATCATACCTCCAATTTCACTAGGGTTTATGGCAATGAGCCAACTTGAGGCGTTGGGGTGCAACTAAAAGCTTGGGGGCCGACCTTGCAATACGAAATCGGGTCAGCCAATGATTTTCCAATGGTCAGTTAGGGACTCGATTCAAGGCTGGTTAAACTCACAAGAGGCTAAGGCTTCCAGGCAATGTAGAATTGCAGTGGCTGCACTTCTGAGATCCTTGGGAGCGCAGTTCAACTTATCAGTGGATAACCATGTGAAATACCCTAGGCATCCTAGGCATACATGGGGATATCCCCAGTTAGATTTAGGGCTTAGTTTTAACTGATCTGATTCCTGCGATGCACAGATGCACATCCAAGGATTAGAGATCATCGCGGAAGATAACGAGAGTATGACCTTGTCATATCAGGAGCGGAGGATATCCCTGCCGGCCTTGAAAAGACCCATGGGGTGTGGTTGAAAACGGAGTAGAAACCCAATTTGCCTGGCTATTTTATGCAATTTTCCGTAGGATAAACAGGATGATCAACCAGCATATTTAGGGGATCCATGAAGCAGCCTAGTTTCAGACAGTTCGGGATTGTTCCTGCAACTCTGGCGAGTAACCATAGAAGTGGAGTCTGGCCATGGGGCATTTTCATTCATTTTCTAGTTCCATGTAAGGCATGAAGCGAACTATGCCTGGATTGCTTTGGTGCTTTTTATTCACATTTTTTTCCGTCCACGATTTTTTCGGAATCACTGGAACCTACTGACATCTACTGACCATGTTCAATTTACATTGTAGCTACAAGCCAAAGAGGGGCTGCAGCGTCAAAACCTCGGTGACCTCGCTGACCGCCGTCCTTGGATCCCCAAACAAACCATGAACAGCGTTTCTTTGGCATTCTTTGGCCATGTATTTGTTTAAATGATGTTATTGTTCAATTGTAGCCATCCTGGAGTAGATTTGAGTAGTCATCACTAGGACGGCTATGGAGAATTGCCATTAATGAAGGATCTAATGGATTCTAATGGTATATAAAACATCTCCAAATGGGCCAATTTCCATAGTTATGTTCAATGATTAAAGGGTACAGTAGTAAATACAAATTATATGTTTGTTTATGTCTATGTTTAAGATTTTTTATGGGTCAACTGAAGGCCAAGGGACCATGAAATCTCCATGAAATCGTAGCGTTGCCTCGTTATTTTCTGAGAGGCCCATGATTTTGCTCCTCCACAAGTTCCACGAGCATTTACTGCGCCCCTGCCGGAGACCACGACGGATTGCACCTTGACTTGGTCTGGGTGGCCCATGGGGCTATGGGGCTGGCCCATGGGGCTGGCCCTGAAAGAATCTGTTGAGAGGAATGGCTGACCTTTGATGCTTTGTCTATTGAAGGAGGTGGATTCGAAAAATCATTGGAGGGTGGAATGAGTTTCCAGTAAGTCATGGGTACAATATCTTCAAGCCACCGATCTGACACACACAAAGTACTGCAAGGGTTGCTTCGTCACAATGATTGACCAAAAACAGACGGGGTTTGGGCCTTTTCTCAAACGGATTGCCAAAAGGACATAGAATATATTTCGGGAAACTAACAGCTTTGGAAAATAGACCATTTATCGAGATTCAAAATGGTGATTTTCCATCGGTAAACTGTTAAATTACCAGAGAGCACCTGGGTACCACATGTTTTTTTGGCTCTGGGCCGTGGCTGCCAGCATTTTCCATGGGTCAAAAGTTGGATCTTTTTCGCAAGCCGGAAAAGGATAGAACCGTAAAATCCTATCCCAAAGCTATTTGGAGGATTGGTCATACCTGCATTGGAAAGGATGGCGGGATGACTGACAAATGTCTATTAGCGCCATCCCATTGAACTGAGGTGCTGAGTTCAACTGGGCCCTCGGTTGTCGTGTCAACCAATTCCGACCAATGGGACCAATACCAAACCACCTGAGTTTTCTTCTCTTTTGCAGGGTATCCAAGATTGACGATGTTCAACAAGCTCAGCAACCTGAATACTAGCCTAAACTGACAGCAAGAATGGAGAGATAGTGTGAGATCAGGCTGTGACAAAGTCGACTGCTGGTCCCTTCGCTTTTTGTCACGCCCAAACCCACTGGTTGATCATCATTTGCCCCGTTACCATTCGGGAATCAAACATGGCTTGCTCGAAAAATCCCCAAATGGATAATTTCATGAAGAAAACCTCTAGTTAGTGCGAAGATTTCCCAGCTAACTATGTTTGACTTCCGGAAGGTAAATGACCCATATATTGAGGCACAAGGTGGGGCCCTAAACGTTTTATAGCCAAATTTGTTTTTAAGGAAAAAAATAGGTTTATGATGGTAGAGATATCGAAGTAGTTGGATAGTTTCATTTAATCGTGAACCAACAAACAAAACTGGTGGGCCCCACCTTGTCCTTTTTTCCTTTTATGTTTTTTTTTTAAATGTAGCCACTCCAGTTGTATATGAAATATCCATGAACATTTCCAGTTATATGTGTGTTCTGCATATATACGGGTGTTAAGTGCACAAACATCTGTATATAGCCTATAGCATTGTTATCCATGATTCTCAATTATCATTTGTATTGCTACAAATCTGATATCACTATTATTGACCAGTAAAATCCATAGTTACCCCAAACTATTTCATTTGTATCATATTAACTGGCCATAAATGCGCCATTTCAGTGCCGCGCAGCTCGCTTTAGCTCGCTGACCCCAGGCACTCTTCCATCCGAGATCTCCGAAGCTTTGGCCTCCGTGCGGGAGCCGAGTGGGGTGAGGCTATGGTGATTTCTCAGAGAAAATTGATGTTAAAACAGGAAAAAAACAGGGATTTCATATGATCTCATGGGATTTAACAAGGATGTATAGGGTTTTGACATGGTTTGAACGCAATTGTTGTTGTTGTTGTTGTTGTTGTTGTTGTTGTTGTTGTTGTTGTTGCAAAGCATCCAGCAAACTACGAAATTTAAATATATACACAACCAACAGTCAAAATCTGATGACCATGATAACCAACTGAAATGATGGGGTATATGTATTTATATATATATATACAACACTTGTATAACCAACGAATTTTGATGCATTTCACCATCTGTATTCCAGGACTCACTCATAGAAGTTAACTATCCACGATTTTCGGAGACCTGGCTTCCATTTGAAATGAACCCTCCTCAACGCCAGGGTCCATTTCAAATAGAAGAATTGGTGTTTAAGGGGTTCAAGTAGTGAAGTCCTTCTATTGGAACAGTCCCTGGAAAATATCAAGAAACCCAGTCTTTTTTTTTACTTTGGCAGATAAACCGTGATAAGTTCTGTTGGAAATTGACAACAATTGTGCACATTTGTGCAAACATGTGGGAAAAACCATGCGTTTTGAACCTCTTTTGAACTTATGACGGCCAAATTTCTGACAACCCATGAGGATGATCCCTCTCTCAACCAGTTTTAGGCACACCTGAGCGAAACGCAAAACGAGACGCGGTTTTGCAATTCGACGGAAGGCTTATATTGGGTTTCCAGCTTGAAGAATCTACGTCAAATAGAAGATATAGAAGCAACTGCTGTACAATTGCTTCCATTTCAATAGAACCTGGAAAATATGTTGCAAAACATTGCACTTCTCTGTTTTTCTAGTGTTGGTGATAAACCATGAAAACTTATGTGGTAAAGTAGCCAAAAATTGCGTGCATTTGTGCCAAGATATGCAATAAAATCACTACGTGTTCAAACAGTTTTACATTTTATGACTATTTATGACTCAATCTACTAACTCTCTTTGTCTCTGTGTCTGTTACAATATTAAGTCCATAGATAGACACATATAGTAGGGAGGGTGCCATTTTTTGGTCTCTGTGTTTATTACAATATCAAGTCCATAGATAGACATGTATAGTAGGGAGGGTGCCAATTTTAGTCACAATTCATCAACACGATTAGTGGTCACTGTTTTTTCTCATGGTATGTGACAGCAAAAATATGCAAACATGCTCCCCCCACACCCGAGACATTTCAAATAGAAAGTATTGCTAGTGAATCGGTCTGTTTTGGCAATATCTTCTATGTGAAACGCACAACCGGCGATTGGGGGGTTGGGTGACTTCTATTGGAAAAACAACTACTTACCCTCTGGTTATTCAACATAGCCGTGGAAAATTCCCTACAAATGGAGGTGTTCATAGGACAATTATCCAAAATTGGCCATTTTCCATAGCTATGTTAAATGACCAGAGGGTAATATTTTCTATCTTTGCGTCCCCGGTTATAACATGGGGATCTTATGGGTTTTTAGACGATGATCTGGCTGGGGGTTTCAAATGTTTGTTGTGTAAAAAAACCATGCTTGGGAGATGACAAACACATTTTTGCGATGGGGCCAGGACCAGCAACATGCAGGAAATCGTCAACAGTTTATTCATGTTTATTCAATAAGCCTTGATTTGCTGAAGATTTTGTGATTTTATGTGTTGATATATCATTTTATATCCCCATTGATGAAACCAGCATTTGGGGAATCTATACCGGGATTCTCCAGGATTGTGAGGTTCGCGGTGTTCCGGATACTGAGGAAGGGTCATGCTGAAGCGATGTGGCAGTGCCTGGCTTAGCTCAACAAGCTGGTTAGCGCTTGGTTCTTGCGGAAGGTGAGAGAGGCATCCACAAAGGTGACGACTGATGGTTGGTATACCGGTAAGTATACCCCCAAATGACACAAGGTTGGATAGGCTGGTGAAGTCTTGCAACTCATGTGGGTTGCAATTCTGGCATATGCTCAAGATGTCCGGGATTGCCCTTTTTTGAAAGACACCAAGAAGATGGTAACCTTTCAGGGGTATAAAGTGAGGTTATCAGTTACAACATGTAAGCTTGAACAGTTGCCGTGAACACCAACTAATTTGAACCCAAGGCAATCATTTCCCCTCTGGTAATCATGGCCATGGTTTCCTGGAAACCCACCGTTTTGTTTCATATTTTTCCAACATTTTCTAACTTAAATGCCAACTTAGGTCACCCGGTTCCCAGCATGGCGCTTTTCTCAAACAGTTGGCACCACCTAGTGCTGGCATGGAGTCAGAGCCCCTGATTGTGCTTTCATGGCATAAAATGTATCCCCTTAACAAATTGGGTAAATATTGAAGGGAACAAGTAACATCAAGCATTGATTCACTCAGGGTTCATGCATAGCAAAAGTTCGTCCACTCAACTGACACCTTAAAAGATTTTGTTGTGTTCCATCGCTCATGGAACGCCACCCGTGGTTATCGTCTGGTTGGGGGGGTTCCTGCAGGTTCCATGGCAGCGCAGCGGCTAAAAAGTGGCTGCTGTAGTCAATCAAGCACTCAATTGGTGAACCAAAAGATGGTTGATTGATGTTGAATATTGTTCAATGGATACTCACACGCGCACATACCAGTAGTACCGCCACAAGGCGGTGGCGGAAGTTTCAAAGATAGGAAACTAGGAGAAGTTGGATGTTGTGAATCATGGATGGCAGAGCGAACCCACTGATGGACCGACAAGTGGTTGGAGGTAGCGCAGTGTAGTTGTACTTGTACTTGTAGTTGTAGGTGTAGTAGTTGTAGTTGTAGTTGTAGCTGTTGTAGTTGTAGTTGTCATGTAGTTGTAGTTGTAGCTGTAGTAGTTGTAGTTGTAGTTTGTGGTGCAGTGCAGTGTAGTTGTAGCTGTAGTAATTGTAGTTGTAGTTGTAGTTGTAGTTGTAGTTGTGGTGCAGTGTAGTGTAGTCGTAGTCGTAGAAATGCCTGCATAGCAGAGATATGCCTATAGGTTCGCACCCGGCATACACAAGGTGCCCCCGCGCTCCCAGTTGGTTTATAAAATATTGTGAGCCCCATTAAGCTAAAATTGCCAGAAACGCTAGTTACTGCCAGAAACCCTAGTTATTGGAGTTATGCTATTGTTTGTTGTCAAAAGTTGGTTTACAAACTCTAGTAATTATTTTTGGATATGTCCTTAGGTCCTTATAAGTTCTATGCCAAGTCAGCTTTCTACTCGGAATTGCAGTTCCACTTATAAGTGATCAACTGGATATATTTACTTTAAATGAATAAACATATATTTATATATGTATATATTTGTCCTATGCCACTTAGATGTAGGCCATCCCCAGTTGTGTAGGAGGTTGTAAACCTCTGACGAACTGGGATGCGCTGAGGTCCAAGCGGACGCCAAGCCAATGCAGGATCGCTCCCATCGGATGTGGCAACGCGCTGTGGAAAAAAAACGGTTCTTTTCTAACGGTTGATCCCCAGATGTGACACGATTTTAGATAATCTATGTGGATAAAATCCAATCTTTAAGCGGTGAAATGGATTTCTATGTGTTTTTCTTTGGGGGGTTTCCGAAACTGTTGACAGCTCTTCACAGCAAATATAATCAATACTGTGGGCAAAAGATCATCTAATATCTGTATATATATATATATATACATATGGAACAACATGGTACACACAACTAGCCCCTGTATAATCCCTCTTTTATTACCCAAAGTCATGTCTCAACCCAAATCAGGTTCCAGGATGGTGGTCATAGCATTCTTAAGCTATTTCTATGATGGTCCCAGGCGGGAAAGCACCTCAGGAAACTCATGGGTTCTCATGGGAACCTAACCAAGTCGAAGTTCAGCCGGAGTGTTTCCATTTGGTCATCTCCTTTTGCAGTGGGAATCCATTGAAATGCGAATCAACTGTTTGATTTGCAGCCGCTGATCCATAGAATATGTCCCTTTCTGTCATGAACGACACACAAAGAAAACACGTTGAACAAATCTCGAGTGAATTCTGAGTGTCCATGATGCGTGCCGTCCCCTGATGCTGGAGTGTTCCGACGCCTTTAGGGTGTCCAAGAGGAGTTGGAGTTCTGAACAACTCTCGAAGTGTTTATGAATTATTTACAACATGGCAGCTCGCCCTTTGACGCACGGCTCCTGGATTGTGATGTTGCAGGGGTTCCTACCCCCTCCAACCAAGACTCCGAGCAAGCTTTGAACTTTGATGAAACACGTCAAATAATCGTCAAGTATTGTAATTCCAGTCATGAGCAACCTGAGTAGCAAATGGATTGAAAGATTAGTAAGGAGAATCATTCCCAAATAGCCCTACTTCAGGTATTTTCAGGTTAGTCAACCATTCTACTTCACCCAGATTGAATGATTTTCAGTTGGATGGGGAGTTTTTGAGTCCCCACTGGGCAACATCTGGAAGGTCTCACCCACTGCGTGTCACTGACCCAGCGTCCGTATGTCTTCCAAAGACCTTCATTGAGCTGGGCTCGGCACCAGGCATGTTGAAGGTTCCCAGATTTGGCATTTGATCATTATTTGATCCAGGTTCACCCCCCAAACAAGTGCAAGTCCTTCGAGCACACGAACATGTGTTGACTTTGCAACGATCCGGGATTCTTGAGCCATACACTTGCCCATGCCACAGTTTTGGTACAGGTCAAAGCCTGTTCCGGGCATGTATGCACCCATAAATCAGCCAATACTTCAAGATTCAATTTTAGCTGGGCGAAGCTGTGAGTTTCAACATGGACACAGTAATTGAGATTGTTCGCATTTGGCGATTGGTAGATGTAGATGACGGTGAATACCAAAAATGTTGACTAGTTTTTGGCTCCTGACAGATGCCATTCACAGAGGGAAGACGGTTGAAGGCTGTAGAGCGGCTGAGCAATTGGATCGTAGCTGACCAGGAATGGATCAGAGGGCTATGTAACCCTTGATCATGTTCGGAGGACATTTCAGGGTTCTTGCCTTCATGATAGATCATGTTTGTGTTGAGAAGTGGATCTCCAAATGCAGATCATGCTGATTCCACTGGTGAAGCATTGAAAATCCCCCGGGCCTGTATCCCCTATAGGGGTTGGATCCCGACCATGGCTCACGTGATGTTCGTGTTAAGGATGGTGCCTTACATGGACATCCTGCTGAATCCCGTAAGATAGGTCCCGGAAGGCTTCGATTTTATCCTGCACCTACTTTTCCTTAGACAACAGGTCGAGGTCTGAGCAAAGTGAAACCAGGAAATTTTGGAAAGGGATGTATGATGAATTATACAACTAGCAACAAAAGAAGCTATGGATAGCTGGCACTGGGTACTGTCAATGTGATAAATGCAGGTCTTGCTATGGACTTTTGGGATATTTTGGGATCCCCAGTTCTAAGAGCCCAGCGAAAAAGCCGCTGCCGATGGCGACGTGTGAGTCAGAGATGCGCCACATGATGCGTTCGACCGACTTTCCGCAGCACAACTTCCGGCGTTCCTATCATTGGCATTTTGTATGTATTCCATTGTAAACCAAGAACTAATATTAATGAACCCTCAATGTTAGAGGATTTATACAACCCATTTTCAGTTTTCTTTTTAAATAAACGGGGTTAACCATATTTTTGAGTTGGATATATCCAGGCGACATGGATGCCGTCGACCGTTGGCAATTTGTGATGTATACGCAGGTCTGTGGCATAGGCCCTCCTTTTCATAGCGACAATCATATTGCTAGTATATTTCTATAGTTTTTGCATGGTTATGGGTCGAAATTACCCACAAAAAAGGTCAAGATTGGTTACTACAAGGTGAGGCCCCCAAGTTATAAGTTGCTACAGTATGGTTATATCCCCAATAGACCGTAGTTAAGTTGTAGGTCAACTTTGCTATCTAGGGGGCCTCACCTTGTGCTTAAGCATCACCCAAATCTGTGGTTCCATTGGGGGGGTGAACATTTGACCCATGGCGACATCAGCCACATCAGCAGGTTGCGTTTGGCGCCCGAAGTCAGTAAGGTTTCATGTGGATTAAGTCATGATCATTGGGATTTGATGGGATGCAAGATGATTTTGTAAAGACAAGGCCTTGACATGCTTTGACCAATTGAAATGCTGTCATATATTTAAAGATTTCCAATAGTTCATACTATGGATTCGCTGGACACCTTTCTCCAGCCATAGGTGTCATTCGTTTCTTCATGAGGCCTGCTGGTATTGGAAAACAAGGCTTCAAGAAGGGGCTGCGGTCGGAACTTCCAACCCCCAAAAATGTCTGGTACTGTACCCTCTAGTAATTCAACATAGCTATATACAATATATAGAGTTCCCGATTTGTAGATGATTTACCTTTCAAACATGATGATTTTCCATCCCTTACTGTGAAATTACAATTGCCAGAGAGGACCCCGCTTTTGCATACAATTTTGCCCCCCACCAACATGATGGCCATAGCTTGCGAGCGTCCACCGGAAGTTGACGCTGTTTCCGTCAGCGCAATTCTTTCACCGCGACTCAGATTACAGTTACCCTCCTGTAAACGTTTGCATAGATATGGAAAACCCACCATTTGTAGATCATTTTCCTAGGGTTTCCCTTTTGGGTTTTGCAGATCTATGTTCGTTTACCTGAGGCCAGATCTGTTGATAATTCAAGTTCTTGGGGTGCGTTTTGCCAAGGGCAAACGAGGCCAGGTAAATTCGGAGGTCATCACGACACAATCGACATGATTGGGATAGCAGGGGGCATCCCAGGCCACAAGGTTGAAGGTTTGATGTACCCTCTGGCAACTAACTAACATAACTATGGAAAATCACCATGTTTAATGGGAAAATCAACTATAAATGGCCATTTTCAATAGCTATGTCAGTTTACCAGAGGGTACCCAAATGTCCCTTTTCTTGGCTGGTACGTGGAGAGGTGTACTGTTTCTGATTGTTGGATTCGATGGGTAAAAAAGCATGGCAAATGGCATTTGGTACGAGCCCCTCTCTGTTCCCAAAAAGGCATGATTGGATGCTATTGCTTGGTCAAAAATTAGTGCACCGCCATAATCATCAATGGTTTAAAGAGGTCATTTTCTCATCGAAACAAGTACGGCAAATGCAATTTGGGCCTTCTGAGATCCAAATCCTTGTTGAGAAGGGGCTGGATCCATAGAGAAAAACAAGTCATGTTAGTGTAAGACATATGGATCCAATGTATATAATTGTATGTCTCATTGGATTGGTTAATGGGAAAATTTACAGGAAACCTCTATATTGTATGGGAAAATCCATGGTTTCCTGTAGATTTTCCCTTAAACCAATCCAATGAATGTATGTATAGGATACCATAGGATTGGCTAAGGCATATGGTAAGATTGCCTCAGTTTGTCCATGATTCTGGCAAATTGTGACGACTCTGCCCAGTCCGCAGAGCTCTCCGCAGAGCTCTCCACATCTCCCCATCAGTGAGCTGAGTAACTGCGTTTCGACTCCAGATTTCCTGGAGTTTCTGAGTTGGTGATTAATAGATATTAATAGTGATTAATGGTGATTAATGAGTTTGTTTACGGTGATGTTCTATTTTCCCAGTTGTTAATCCACCATTCGGGGAATCGACACTGTGAATTGTTTGATTGTTTTTTTTTTTGGTTCAGTCTCCTTTTATTTATGCAATTTTCCCAGGTTTTCCGCACCCTGAACGCCCTGAACTGGTCTACTATCATCCATATCCACATCCAATGAGAGTAGTAGCTTGAAACCCCGAAGTCCTCTGCGATATGCTCTGTTTAACTGTGAAGCAAAATCCTTTGCTGCTTCTAGACACCTTAAGAAATCCTTTTTGGGATATGATTTACCTGGCAGTTTTCTTTAAAACAATCTTTGGGACTAACTAAAACTGTAAAAGAAAAATCCACCTTGATTTCCGCGGACGTATTGGGCCGCGAAAACGACAATATCGAACAATATATGGCATTGCTTTACACATTTGAATTCAAGTGTATGGTTTTACCAAACACTGAGCAAAATATATGAGTTGCTCAATTTTCTTTTGTTTACTCGGTGGGGTTCTCTGAAACAACATCGAGACAAATCCGTATCGTTTGCCTGTAATTGTTGCATTATATCATGCATCAAACCTCATATGTTGCATATCAGGGGTGTACATTTGTGCATGCATGTCTATATATAATTCTATAATATATATATATATATACATGTATATTATATACAGTATATATATATATATATATGTATATTTGTATATTGCACACCATATATATATATATAATATGTATGCATATACTTCTATATGAAGTACGAAACTGTATGTATGATGATCGTTTGTATCCTCATGAGTGGCCATGGTGATGGAGTAAGAAGTGAGCCTTCGTGGCCAGAAAAAGCTGGTTACTCGGGTCTTCACTCAGTTGAACTTTGGGCTAATGCCTAGCCATGGGATGGACGACTCAGGCAGTGGGCCAGCCGTGCTCAATGCCAAATGTGAGACGTGGTGTTTGAGATAGGTTTCACTTAAGTGATCCTAAACAAACATCAAAAAACATAACAAAAAGCAATCTACGGCTCAAAAAAGCCCTGGTGGTTGTAAATGTATGTAAATGTCTCTTCTCCTGGCTTTGTTGAGATGCTGATTTCATGTTTACTTTCCCACTGGAAAACTGATCAGAAATGTCCGTGGCGAACTCCTGGGAGCTTTGATTACCGCAGGGTATTGCTTCTTTCATCTTCTTACTGATGGAAGAAATCCTGCGCCACCTTGGATGGTTGAAACCCTACAAATAATGGGATGAACCACTTATCAACTGGTGCAGGATTTCTTCCATCCACAGTATGTCTTGTTGGTTGAAGCCTCATGGTCTGTCTCAGCCCCCAGGGCGTTTTCGAACAGATCCGAGGGATGGTATTACTATCGCGATAGATCCGGTAGCATTTGGTATATGTTGTAACCCGTGTTTTTTTTTCCAAAGGATGTATACCGATTGGTGATAGATTGTATAAATTGTCGGAAATTTAGGGCCATGTTGGCTTCGAATTGACCAACTGTTGCGTGGCAGACCGTGACAAACCCTGATAAGGTCACTGGCTATTCCCCCAAATTTGTCAGAACGAATCAGAAATCAATTGGACATTCAACAGTCAAAAATACACGCAAAAAATCATAGTCAGACCGCAAATGGCATGGTCGGATGCTCTGAGAGCGTGCATACCCAAATGCATGCAAATAGTCAAATAATCCATACTTGTCATACTTTGGATCCTCAGGGATTTATATGTATACTATGTTTGTCCTGTCGTGAAATCATATTTTAGGTATAGGCATAGGTCATGGTGTATATAGTGTATATGGCAACAGCCCACTGCCTGCCATTCTTGGCTCTCAAGCACACTCCTCCACGTGTGCATGCTCCACACACTTTGATGGCATCGGGCAGAAAGCTATTGATGCCATGTGAATCAAAGCAGCTGCATTGGCCATGAAACATGATTAAGCATGCATATGTCATAGGAATAGAATGAAGATTTCACATGGATGGTGATCAACACCAATGTAATGTATAATAATGGAATTATATATGGTTTGGAGAAAGGGTCGGATTGGGAAATTGGGTAGCTATTCCCATGGGATTCAACCAGCTAATGGGTGGTTTTTGCAAAGCAAACTGGTTGGATTCATCCCCATGATCGCCGGATATAGATTTGATTAGATTTGATCATCCCCAAAAATGAAATGATCATAAATAATCCCAAACGTAGAAGGGACCCCAAAATGAATACATAAATCCAAATTCGCTGTTGAAATGGTGTCCCCCAGTCAAGCCAGGGGATGCCAGGGGTTCGTCAATCTAGGGTCAACTTTGCAGACAATTTCCACGCGGCGCGCTTGGTTTTCTTGTTCAATATCAGAGGTGTAAACCCATGAGAGATGATGAATTTAAAGGAAGATGTTCTGTGAAATATACAAATCATAATTTGTATTCAGCTGTTGGAACTATACATTCTTGAAAGTATGTTGATCAGACATTCACAATGTAGCTGTATTTTTTTGATAAGATATATTGGTATTAAACTATGCTGAAATGTATTTATGTAGCTTTCTTTTTTTTGTTTGTCCTTCAGCCAATTCAATGAGTTTTTCATCACAGGAATCCAATTGGGGTCTCCCGACCAGGTGGGCCTGGTGGGAAGCGATAGGGTCCAGTTGGTTTTGTTCGCTGGTTCAACGGTTGGGTTCATAGTAGATATCGATCAAAATGGTTGGATTGATAACTCTTGGGGCTACCCTGTAACAGATTTTTCACTTGTTCATTGGCTCATAAGGTTCATTTTTGTTGGGGGCAAGATATCTCAAGTAGATGATCATTATCATAGATTTTGGGGCCCTTATGGAGCCCCAAATAATATGGACAGAAAGGTATATACAAACAGGGACGCGAGCCCATGATGAGCAGATCCACTACAAAACCAGGGGTCTTTTGGATTTTTTGGTGGATTTAGGGTGGCAGGATAGCTGGCTGGATGTAGTTTTTTTTCTCCCTCAACTTTGTATATTTGGCTGAATTTGATCACGACCTCATGTTGCGATGGCACTGGAATGATGGCCAGTAGGGGGTAACTATCCCATTGCTATCCTCAAATGGCTTAATTCAGGTTCTTGAAATTCAGGTTCCTGAATTTGTTATAATTCAGCTGGAATTATAGCCATTACAACTCCCCCAGTCCCCATTAAACATTAAATATCCCCATTAATATGCTCGGTAAACTCCATGATATGTCCATTCCAGATATGAATCCATATCATGGGAACGAACATATGGATTCATTTATCCATATCCCCTGCAAGTCCCAAGGCCGTACTAGATGAGTCCTTAGGAAAAGTGGCACAAAGAGGGGTCCTTGCCGAGAACCCGTAGCAATACCGAGTGTTTACGGCCGAGTGTTTATAGTAATGTTATTGGGATCTACGGCCGGGGGTCATAGCAATATCAATGATTCTACAGCCGAGGGTTTATAGCAATGTTCACTCACAATTATATACTCACGATTTCTCACTATTTATTCGCAGCTATGTGTACCTTGAGGGCCTTTACGTACCTTTTAGATCCTTTTAGGGCCCTATCGGGCCGTACTTTTTAGAGTCCTGTTCACGATTACTCACGATCACTGACGGTTAAGGGATAATTATAGCAGTATGGCCTGGGACCTCGAAAGATGCATCGACAGGATGTTAAAGCAGTGTTCTTTTTGAGGCCAAGGGCCTCAAGACTCAAAACCTCCTTCTTTTGTCATGCATGGACCTACTTTTTGGGTCGACTTTCTGCAAATGTTCATGAGGACCTCCTTTTTGAGTCCCTGAACTTTATTTCCAGTCCATATTTTGAGTAATTGACTAGATTACGATTCCCGCCTCATTTACTCATCAATCCCACGATATGTTATTCAGATCTGGGTAAATTATAGCGACCCCATTCGACCTGACCATAGATGATGGGAATTGGATTGGAGAAATCATCCGCAAATGTCCAAACTAATCTGATTTAGGAAACCTTCGCTATTCTTCCCAGATGTATCATTAATCTGGATGAATTGACATGACTCTTGGTGGTTAATATCCCCATGATGTCCCATGAAATGGTTGATAAATCCAAATCTACTACATCTTCGATGGTTAATAATGTTGGTAAAACAATGCCATAAACCATCCCCAATGACTCACCATAAATCTATAGGTGGTATATATAAACCATTCCCAGTCATGGGTGGTTTATAGCATTGTTTTACCATGTTTTACCCACATTACCCTGCTAGGCAGACAAACATGTGCTCTGTCTTCATTTCCTTCCATTGGATGATGATCCGTTGTGCCGTTCCATAGGTCATATTGACAAACTAAGTTTCTGTGAAAAAAACATGTGGGATACTATGGAAAACCAAACCAAACATGGTGGTCTATCATTATTTTCCCTATTAACATTTAACATGGGCATTTGAGGGATACCCCATTTTAGATACACCCATATGTGAAGCACTTGACCATACCAGCATGTTTTTCTTTGATCTTGCATTTTTATAGCTGGATGTATTCGAACTGGTGTGGCTGCGAGTTACCGCCATGGTTTGGCACCCAACGTTTTGTCTCAGCTTCACCCAGTGTGGCGAAGCGACGGGTCCAGCCGTGGAAATCCAAGCCAGCCCGGAGATGGTCCAAGAAATCGAAGCATGGAGCAGAGGTACCCTCTGGTAAACTAACAGTTTGCTATGGAAAATCACCATTTTTAATGGGAAAATCAACGAACTAAATTCAAATGGTCATTTTCAATAGCTATGTTAGTTTACCGGAGGGTATGTTGAACGAGGGCCCAAAATCGATGGAGTCGATGGTACCTCCATTTTGGGAAACCTCCATATCATTCCATATCTATATACTGTACATAGTTCCATATCATTTATATATATATATATATGATATGATATATATATATATATGTGTGTACACCTACTACCATACACCAGAGTCAAGCTAGATACTCTAGTTCCACCCACACCTCAGGCGGCCATAGCAGGCCCACCTTGCATGACTCATTGGTCCCCTGTGATTGAAGGGTATATGTTTAAAGACCCTACAGTTATAGCCCTATAGCCAGTCATAACTGGCTTATCATGATCTATAACCTTAGTTACAGGGGTTTGAATCCCATTGAAAATTCAAATTGCGCCATGACTGTACCAATTTCGCGGTAAAAACATTATGGGCCAATGGCTTTCCATTCAAACTTCAACCAATGACCGCAGACATGTCAACCTCGGATGGAATCCTGGCATCATCCGAAGAACATCGTCGTGATGCAAGAGATTCGTTGGAGCGCTCATCATGTTTGGCAGCAGAAATAATGTTGTTTTTTTTCCCCAAATGCAATGTATAGTATATATATATACATATACATGTGTATGTGCATATGATATATTGAATATGTGCTTCAAACCCATTTTGTTGCTTGAAATGCTCCATTGTCCTCTCTAATCTTCATGACCTATCAACTGATCATGTTTAACTGATCTATATATTTTTGCAGAAAGAGCAAAGTGCGCACAGATCATCTTTGGGATGCCGAGTATCCAGACTCATCACCGTTAATTTAAGCAGTCAATTCTTTAAGCAGCCGCGTGAAACACGTGAAACGCGAAGCTTGCGAGTCGATGCTCGCGCCACTCGCGCCGACTCGCCTCTTTTCATCATTGCGATCTTCCGAGTGAATTGTGTGGGGACTACGTCTAAATTATGAGAAGCTCATGGTGTTTGGGTGACAACACCTAGAGGATATTCATTGATTTGTTTTTTCTACAGTGCAGTACTGCTTGAGAAAACAATGCTGCAACTTAAAACCACATTTCGCGATATTTCGCGACACTTGAAGTCGGAGGACGCGGAACTCTTTGCCGATTTTCCTGCATCGGACTGAAGCTACCTGCAGCTCCCACTGCAAATTGTTCAATTCGCAGGGGGAAGGCACCCACGAACACCAGTGGTGTGGTTCTGTTCATATATGGTCTGTTCTTGTATATGCCATGTCATGTAATCCTGTGTTTACTTTGCTTGAAATCGAAACGTTGCGTTTGATCGTTTGTGAACTTTGGTGATATTGCTGGTTATTGTCACACACACACACATGCACACGCACACACACGCATGTGTTTGACCTGAATCATCACATTTTGAGTCTTGACCCCAATGGCCTCACTGTCCAGTGTTGATAGTTTTCAGAAGATGAGCCAAGATTGGCCAAGATGTATAATTAGTATATTGATGTATACGGGTTGTTTTGTTTCAATATGGGCACCCCAAAATCCATCAAAACCGTGACAATGATATTCCCATACATTCTCTATCGAAATCGCAATGTTCGGGTCATCCCCAAGTTAAAATGAAATATTGATGTTTCATGATTCTGTTTGCACATCCCGATTATTAATGCTTAATTCAGATTAAATGGTTAATTGATTCAAACTGTAAACCAGTTTTAAGGTGAAAAGTTGGGCCCGACATCACCATCAGCACCGGTATCAGTGTATGACGACCCGATACAAACTCATCATGCCATCACTTTCATCCTGCCCCTTCCTCTCCTCCTCCTCCTTTTTATCATCATCATCATCATGATCATCATCATCATCACGAAAACCTACCGTACCTCATGGTACCCCCTGCCCAAGGGTACCCTTCCCGCCAAAAAGGCAAGGACATATTGCTTGCAAAAACATGTGATCACCATTGCACCACAAGGAAACAAATAGCATAAGAGAAAGCTATTCTGACCTTATTTTTTTAAAATGCTTGATTTGGCTGAGATAATTTTGCGAAACTTAGCTCAGAATAAGGACATGTGTCCTTATTTTGGACAATATTGTAGGCAGTAATTGGTTTCGCAATCACCCATCACAATCATGATCTTATCTTTTGATTATGATCACCAGAAAATGAAGACATGTTGCTATTTGATTTCATCCCCATGCCGACACACTTGGTTTTCAGAATTGGCTCAGAAGAAGGGCATGTGTGCCTATATTCTGCCTAATCTTGTGGGATCACTTTGGCAACAAGAACAGCATCAGAGGAATATGAATATTCAGCGACTCTCATCCACACAATATTTGAACACATGATAGGTGCATACCATACGCTTCAAACCTGAAACTGGGTATACGGTATATTCATACTATATTCCATGATAGTGCCCTACCATGGACCTGTTAGCCTGTAATGTTCTTAATATACGGATTGGGAAATCCTATATGTCCTTATTTTTTGCGGGGTACCGTAGGTTTTCGTGACATCATCATCATCATCATCATCATCATCATCATCATCATCATCATCATCAGTAATGTTAGTAAAGCGATGATAAACCATCCATATTCCATTGCTTTATAACCACTTAGGTTAAGTTTGAGGATGATAATGCTTTACCAATATTGGCAAACACTGGTTTCGTTACCGTGAGGACTCAGCATCGGGTACAATTAGTAGAGGTGGCCTTGAGTTGATGTGGATTACCCTATGGAAAGTGGTTCACTAATGGATGATTTATGATGACTTGCCTATTATCACTGGATTGGTTAATGGGACAATTTACAGGAAACCATGGATATTCCCATCAAATATAGGGGGTTCCTGTAAATTTTCCCTTAAACCAATCCAGTAATATTAAGTATGATTATTTTTAAAAGCTAATATGTGTTCTTTGCTTGAGTTTTGTTGAATTGGAACAATTATATAATGATTTTAGGGTGCGAATTATAATTGCCTAAATTATTGTGTTGTATGACCTTTTTTTTTGGTGCATGACTCTATAATAAGAACATCTGAAATTTGGGTGCCATGCGCAGATGGTTTCATTGATCAACTTCTTCTTTAATGACCATTGTGCTCGCATCCCTGCGACGTGCAAAAGAGAGAAATGTGCAGCTTATGGGGGCCCTTGATCTGGCGGCCATGGAAACAATGTGTTTGTCAAAACATGTGATTAGCTGAGTAGCAAGCAGCGAGATGAAGCAACAAATGTGGAGATAGGAGCTGAGGGCTTGCAAGCTGTTGAACCACCAATTTCATCACAGCAAGACTGGCAAAGGTTTGCCCATAGTCGTTCATTTGGTTCAAAGGAAACTGAAGCAAGAAAACCCTGAACGTAGAGACAAGGGCTTTGTTAAAGATACCCTGAAAACCGATTCATTGAGCGAACTCATGTAGATTCATGTAGATATGCCTCAAGATCGCGGGGCCCAAAATCCCACACTTTAAAATACTTTAAATATGTTTTCCTGAAATCAGCCATTTTGCGGTACCCCCCAAGCTTTATCCGATTCATTGAATAGATCATTGGTTTGATCCCTGAATCCACAGGTTGATGATTTGATTAGATTATTTTGCTACAGTTGTTGATGGCAACATATGGCAACAAATCTCTATTTGTTGCCCAATGTCCGATTGTTAGTTCACATACCCTCCGGTAGTTTCACGTAACCACAGAACATTAGCCATCGATGATTTGCCCTATCTTTTCCTGGCCATCTTTGCAAACTGTTAGATTCTGTTTTTACGGGGTACTAATGAATGTATCCCACATACTCCCGTAAATAGGTAGCCAGTTGTTCATTGTATATTACCTTGCTACTACTTGGCTCAAGGAAAAAGTGTGTGTGTTTTGTGGCTGTTATTGGCTGTTTAACCTGTAAACATAGGTTATCAGCCGTATAGCCCTGTACTTCCATTTCTAGGATGTCTGCCCCCTCCGGTGAACCATCCGCCGAGGGTACCCGCCCATCCGGACCTCATGCCATGGCAATTGAAGACGCAGACCCTGGAACTGCAGATGATGTCCCTGTACCAACTGAGGTGCTCACCCCCTCCGAACGCTCCCGCAGTGAGAAGGGCGGACCCAGATCCGCAGCTCCCAATGCCGCAGTCGTGCCGCGTAGTGAAGCTGCCAGGTTCTCACACCGTGGATTTGAGTACGCTGCATCCCGGGAGGGCTTGCCTGTTGGTTCACATCACCTTCATGTCAGT
>BGPT01002108.1:265078-294477 GCA_003297045.1 Symbiodinium sp. clade C Y103 | reverse complement strand
TCTGCGGTCCTCCTTCCTCCTCCTGCTCCTCTCCTCCCCAAACCTCTCCAACCTCTCCCCTCTGTGCACTCCTGGCTTTCGTACCTCCCCTTCTCAGGTTGTTATTTTTTAAAAATCAGTTTCGTTTTCTTTTTTGGATTCCTGCTTTTCTGCGTGTCCTGGTTTTCCTGCTTCTTTGCTTTTCTGCTTCTCCGCTTTTTTACTTTTCCTGCTGCTTTTCTGCTTCTCTGCTTCTATGCTTGTCTGCTTTTTGCTTTTCTTGCTTCTGCTTTTTGCTTTTCTTGCTTCTCTGCTTTTCTGCTTCTGTGCCTTTCTACTTCTACTTTTCCCTTTTCTGCCGTCATGCTTTTTTGCTGCTCTACTTCTTCCTGCTCCTCTGCGTCCTTTCTTTATTGTTTCTGTGCTTTTCTTCTTCTTTTGCTTCATTCTCTCTTGTTTGTATCCTAAATGAAACCGTAGAGAAACCCTACATAAAACCCTAAATAAGACCTTAAATGAAATCCTAAAGAAACCCCAATAAAGCCCTAAAGACACCCTAAATGAAACCCTAAAGAAACCCTAAATGACACCCCAAAGAAACCCCAAAGAAACCCTACATGAAACCCTAAATGAAACCCTAAATGAAACCCTAAATGAAACACTAGAGAAACCCTAAATGAAACCCTAAAGAAACCTTAAATGACACCCTATTTGAAGCCCCGAAGAAACCCTAAATGAAACCTTATATGAAACCTTAAATGAAACCTTAAATGAAACCCTAAAGAAACCCTAAATTAAATGAAACCCTAAATGAAACCCCAAAGAAACCCTACTCGTAAATGAAACCCTAAGAAACCCTATATGAAACCCGGATGAGACCCTAAATGAAACCCTTAACGAAACCCTAAATGAAACCATAAAGAAACCCTAAGTGAAATCCTAAAGAAGCCGTGAATAAAACCATCAAGAATCCCTAAATGAAATCCTAAAACCCTGAACGAAACCTAAACAAACCCCATATGAAATCTTACATGAAACCCTAAATGAAACCCTAAATGTAACTTTAAAGAAACCTAAAGAAACCCACATGAACCTTTGAAGTACCAACATGTAGAAAATATCATGCAAAATAAGAGGTTCAAGTGCCAAAATGTAGCAAATACCATTCAAAATGGAATGCAAACATGAGCAAATACCATGCAAAATGACAGGTTCTAGTTCCAAACTGTTGCAAATACAAGGCAAATGGTGCCAGGAAAGAAAACCAAACAAAATAATCCAAACCTGATTCTTAAAAAAAAAACAAAACTATTCTGCACCATTTTAAGATCAATTGTTCAACTCTGACCATACTCTTGCATTTTGCGCAAGTGTTAGAAAGGAGGAAAAACTGGAAGATTCTTGGGGGCGGTTTGTGTTTGTGTTTCAAAGGTCCAGCAAGAAGAAAAAGGCCGGGGGCACGAGGTGGAAAGGAAATCAGGGATGCATCAAAAACATTAAGGGAGGCGAGGTGTCCAGCATGCCTCCTCCGTGGAAGACAGACGTGGTCGGCAACACGAACAAATCAAGAAAGTTGTTTTGGAGATTGTGTTTGGCGACGTATGTTTTGTACTCCTGCGTCATTTCCTGGAGTCTTGCTCCAGATGACGAACCGCCCCTGTCAGATCACAAACCCCCTTGTCTAGTGTCACGGTTGTGTCTGGCAATGCTTGTGGCGGGTGTGTGCGCGTCAGCTCATGTTTTCAAGTGTGCAAAGATAAATAGATGGTATGGCAGCAGCCCTGCTGATGTGTCAACTGCTTGGGTAGCCCCAGCCCCGCAATTTTTGGCATACTGAAAAGCACCTTTGGTGCGAAGATATCGATCAGGTTATATAACGATATATAACGTCCGTTTTACTTACCACATTGCATCTTACAACTTCGGGTTCATTTGTGTTGAGGTTGCTCGCATGGCACATGCCCGTGGTCCTAATTTTCCTGCCAGCCTTGCGCTGGTTGCGGTTTTCTTTCCGCAGGTTTGAACAACTGTTGCCTAGGTCAGGTTTCAAACGTGTTAGCCACGTGTTGGCCTTAGCAAAGCACATGTTTCTGATATAATTCGTCGTCCCCAGATTCACGTGCCATTTGGCGCCGAGCTTTCCTGATCAATGAACTGGGGTTGCCCAAAGTAGACTTCGAGAAGCGCATAGACTGTTTGATCCGTGGTCCGTTTTTCCCGTGGTTTTATCAGCAAACGGTTCCTGCGCTTTTCAGCCCACAACTTCATTCCTTGGGAGAGGTTGGAATTGGTTGGAACTTCATTCCTCCGGCTAATAGAGGCAACCAATAGAGTCAACCAAAGCGACAACCATTGCAGTATCTCGTGTTTCGCTCGTGCCCGGTTCATCCTGGTCAAAAGCTGGTGGATCAACATGAGACAAGTGCATTGTTAATGTACTCTCATGCACTTTTCCTGTCACGTATAAACCTTAGGATCAACATAGGACTAACATGACTGCCTCCTGTATACGCTCACTGTAGTGCTATCTATTGTGCGGTGCATGTTGGCCGGTTTCAAACTTGGCAACCAATATGAAATCAATTTTTTTCGTCTAGACAGCTGCTGTACGGTTCATGTCGGCTGAGCCCTGGGATCAATATCAAACCCAGACCTAATCTGTTGGACCAGAAAAGAATAAAAACAACAAAAACTAGTTCATCATTGCCAAACCCGCAGATCATGCAACAAATCTGGAATTGTATATGGTTAGGGTACTGCTCCTTGGCCATGTCCCGGGATGAAACTCGCGTATTACATTCATAGGGCTACAAGTACTATTGTGCTCGCAAGCTGGCTAAGCAAGAAATTTGTGCGACGTGGCGAGAACGGTGAGATGCATAGAAACGAGAAAACTAGAAAACCGAGAAAACGAGAAAACCAAGAAAACCGAGAACACGAGAAAACCCAGAACCAGAAAATGCATGAAGAGGCGGCAAAGTACTGCAAATCTCCTCGGTTTCGCCGCGTTTGCGTTTTCGTAGTTTTCCTGGTTTTTACTACGTGGTTTTGGCGTTTTCGCGGTTTTCGAGGTTTTTCTGGTTTTCACGGTTTTTTGTAGTTTTCGCGGGTTTCGTGTCTTCGGTGTTTACGCCGTTTTCGCGTATAGGGGTTTCTTCGCCTGACGCCCCCATAGAGTAATTGCGCCGCAAGAACGAGACAATTGAATGGGAATCTAAACAGCAGTTTCCTTGTCATTACAGTCTTTGGCGTTTTGCAGGCATGCAAACACACTTATATTTACTTACTTAATTCCTTGCTTCCTTGCTTCCTTGCTTAATTGCTTCCTTGCTTCCTTAACTTACCTTACCCTTACCTACCTTACCCCTACCTACCTAACTTACCTCACTTGACTAACTCACCTCACCTACTTAACTTTCATCACTCCCCTCACCTACCTAATGTATATCATTCACCTCACTTACCTAACTTACCTCACTTTCTTCACTTACCTCACTTACCTCACTTACCTAACTTACATTACTCACCTCAGTTACCTCACTTACCTACCCTACATTACTGACACTGACCTTACTTACCTAACTTACCTTATTTCGCTCACTTGCCTTATTTATGTGGTTTGCAATACTTGCCTTAGTCATTTACGGTAGTTACGTAGCAAAATTACTTACCACATTTACTTACCGCAAAGTTACCTGCCCTAAAGTGACCTACTTACTTAGCGTACGTACTTGCTTGCTTGGTTGGTTGCTTGCTTGCTTGCTTGCTTACTTACTTATTGACTTACTTACTTACTTACTTACTCACATATTTGCGTATTTCCTTCCTTCCGTACTTAGCGTATGTGAACTTACCTTGCCTTTACTCCTACAATCATGCCTAAATTTTACAAGTACCCCTACATTTTATTTACAGCCAAATTTGCATCTACAGTCACATTTATATTCGCACCGCATTGCGTTCCATACTGGCGCATGGCGTTGCATTGCATCCTGTTCCGTTACATTGCGTTGTGTTTTATTTCGCAACAATACATTGCAATACGGTACGTTACACTGCATCACTTCCCATCATGTGACATCGCCCTGCATTTCGCATCTGGACACGCCAAATTGCGCCGCATTGCATCTATGCATCCGCACCTGCATACATAATCCGTACATGCATGCATACATTCCTACAAACATAGAAACAGCTCGTTAAGTTACATTGCGTTACCGCTGTACTTTACTTTTCGTTGCAATGCATAAATATATTGACAAAACATATGCCAACAGCATAGATTAAAGTATAAATACATAAGTATGAATCGAACACAAAATTAGAGATGACAGCATCCATAATTACCTGACAAGGTCGGCAAATACAGCTAGAATAGGGCACAGAAGGTCATAAGTTGGAAAAGGTTAGGCAAGGTATGGAGGTAGTTAGATACAATTGAAAAGGTAAATGCCAAAACAGATGGATGGATGGATGGATGGATGGATGGATGGATGGATGGATGGATGGATGGATACATAGGCACATAAGTAGATAGACAGACAGACAGATAGATAGATAGACAGGTAGATAGATACATTTAGATACAAAGAGAGACAGACGTATGTACTGCCGCAGCCCAACACAGCTATTGTTTTATTTTTCTTCTCGCTTTCAACCTCAGCGTGAAACACTGGGATCTAGCATCTGCCTACCAGACTCAGAGTGCAATGATGCGCAATGCGTCAACAGGAAAGGAACGATGAATCAGGATGAACAGAAATCTTTAACCCTGTCGCAGCTTACCTGATTGGTCCCTGGCAGCCACAAACCCACTAGCATCCCACAACCACCCACGCAACCACAGGAACACCAACGATTGGTGGGAGGGTGATCCCAGCCACACAACCAAAGTAGAACCGATGATTGGTGAGGGCGAGGGGTAGTCAGGAGTCATGGACGGACCGAATCTTAGACCAAGAAATGTAGCGCGCGCAAAACCCCTCCCCCCAAAAAAACAGAGAAAGGGAAAAAAAAGAAAAAAAAAAATGTGTGGAAAAAGGACCTGAAACAAGACCATCATCACCCCGAAGCCGTAGCAACTCAAGTTCGCAAAGCATAGGAATAACATAAATCACTGGTTTTGGTTAGTGTCCCGCCACAAATGTTGGTCAAGAAAGTCAGGGAGGAACGAGGGGAAAAAAAAAAACACATGCAAAACCCTTGCGCCAAAAACATTCCTCCATATCAAAAATAAAGGTCATCGAGAAACAGAACGTGTGCAACACAAGTCAGCGAACCGTAATTAACAACCAGCAAGCATCAAAGCTTCAGCTTCACGCCTTTTTTCCCTGACCTCAAATATCACGCGGTCGATGAAGCTTCCAGGCTGCCGAGATCCATGGTAAGACTGCTGCTGCATTTGGGAGGTTGGATCCAACATGAAGTTTTGTAGTCACGTCGGCCCTGTCAAGCAAGTCACCGATCAATCTCATAGCGTTCGGGATTGGGGTCCGCTAAACGTTTTTCGCACCGATACACCGATACACCGATTGCCGTGCGCGCACCGATACACCGATACACCGATACACCGATACACCGAATGCCGTTTATTTAGGGTTTGGGTTTGCTTAGGGTTTGTTGAGGGTTTGTTTAGGGTTTGTTTAGGGTTGGTTTAGGGTTTGTTTAGGGTTGGTTTAGGGTTGGTTTAGGGTTTATTTAGGGTTGGTTCTAAGGCACCGTAAACACAGCGATCGGCGTAATGGCGTATCGATCGGCGTAACGGCGTATCGGCGTAAACACAGCGATCGGCGTATCGGCGTATCGGCGTAAACACAGCGATCGGTGTATCGGCGTATCGGCGTATTTACGGTTACAGACCCCAATCCCGAACACGCTGATCAATCTGTGTGCTACTGAGGAACTGAAGAACACATGCTCAAAACACTATATCTCATCTTGCTGACAGAAGGAACAAATGGGCCTGGGGCCAAATCCATGACCGGTGCACAAGCGTTGCAATTTCAACTGAGCCCATGCTTGTCCTGCCAAAATGGAAGCCTCCTGGGCATCCAGATCTGCCAAGGTCCAAGCTGACTCACTGAAATTCTCCCAATGCTGCTGGTTACTTTGCTTCAGCCGCCATTGTCGATCCTCCTACTTTCTGACATCAGGTTGAAGTACAAGGTGGACATAGTGTCGAAATTTTCCCTTGCGTTAACCAGGTAACAGATCGATGCACCGAAGTTCGGCAGGAACTGCTGGAATGAGCTCACCTGAGGCGCCACCGCCGCCGACCCAGAAGTCGGCTCCTCCTCCGCCTTGGTCATAATAGCATCCTCTTGCGCATATCGAAGTTCGACTGACGCTCGACGCCTCAAGGAGATTGCGCGGATCCATGCTAACGCTGACAATCGGTCTCTCACGCCGAATTCATGCATCAACACCACGCGCGGAACTGCAACACATCCCAAGGCTGTTCGAAACCAAAGAGCTTGCATGGCATTGGCTTTCTTCTCAAAACTCGGCACGTGCACCACAAGCTCAACTCCAAATACTGCTGCTGGCAACATGCGTGTTTGCATGGATGCCTTGAAGGCAGCAAGAGGTAAACCAAGGTTAACAAACTCCCCCAATAATTGATGCAACTTGCGAGGGCCGCGAGTCAAAATATGTTGAAGATGAGCTGTGCCGTCAAAGCGAGTGTCCACCGCACAACCCAATTGGACTGCATCGTCTTTGTACTCCACCATTGACCCTTGCAAAGGAACGGGTGTCCGACAAGAGAACCCATTGGCCACGACATGGTTTTTACCAGGTTTGTACAAAAATATTGTTCTTCAGTTTCGACACTTTCAAAGACTTGAAATGCTGTTTTTGCATGGCCGTGGGGCCCCACTGGAACCTTTGTGTCGTCCACAAAAGATTATACTCCTCTTCTCAATGTGCTGAAGGCGTCCAAGAGGGCTAGCCGCGTAGTGTCATCAGGCGAACCTTTCATCACATCGTCCCAAGAGAGACCCCCAGACTGTACCAAACTCCGCAAGGAATGGGTCGCAAAGAAATGATAGGGGGCCGATGTGGAGCCGTTCTTGTGCTGATGGTAAGCTGCTACCGCATCAGGTGGAGGGCCAACGCCCAAGCCCCACAACTGTTCAGCTGCCACTTCTTCAAGGACTGACTGGCCAAGACAAAATTCAACTGGAGACAATTTTCGGCCCTCCACCACACCTGGACTTAAATCGTCCACCATCCTTCACCACACGCATAGTGGTGGTAAGGGGCAAATCATCTGCCACACACCAAAAGGGGCCGGCTGTACGCAACTAGCACGTTTGACCATCAAGGAAGCACGCCACTGCCAGTTCGTGCATGAAGAAAACCAACCGGGCGTGCATCGGAGACGCCGCAGTCAGTGCTGATACGGCAGTTAAAAAAAACGGCAGCCTTCTACATTTTGAGGAAAGATGCACATCATCCTCGCTCGAAGTTAAATCTGCCAACACCCTGTCAACTTTAGAACGCCTCAAAGATTTGACATCCTGGCATTGGTTCTCCACGTTGGCTTTTTGCAGGATGTCAGCACAATGATTGATTTGCTACAGGTTCTGTATGTACTTGGCCGCGCCGTCAAGAATGTCCTGGCAACATCTGGCAACACAACCAGTGGCCTCCATCGTTATGGATAAAATGCATGAAATCTGGAAGTCCTGGCTTGCTCTTTTTTTGGACACTTGGCTAGAAATATCTCTGCCTCAGAAGCCTTCTGGGAGCATAGTTGAAGATAACGCCTTGTGCGAAAGGCCCGCGTTTCAATGTAGTGTGTTCGCACTGCATGCCTATAGTCCTCACGTGGTCTCAACAAAGCCAACCTGGCTGAACTCTCCGGCTGTTGATTGCTTGAAACCTTCAGCAAGTGGATGAAGGACCAGAAAGAGGTTTGCTCCTTCGTCGGGTTTTTGGAGCGCGCTGCGCCGGTCTCACCGCCACCAATCTTGCACAACACCCCATCAACATCATAGCCGCCTCCCAAACCATGGCACAAGACCCCAGGATTTGCCGACATGAGGAAATGCTGGCAAGCGGAAAAAGACGACTCATCTGCATAGCCGTGGAGAGGTCGTCAAAACCGAGAAACTGGAACAATGACTCTCCATTAGTACGGACAGCTGCTGACCAGGCATCTCGATCCTTCGTAAATTTCAGACAAAATGCTTGTTGGACGGCTGCTGCCTCCACAGCCTTGAAGTGAAAGTCCGTGGATAGTGGTCGAGATCCTTGGACCCAAACACCGTTGACAATTGCCCGCAAGCATCCAGTGTACAACGTGATTGTCGGCAATGAATACCATCATGAAGCATCAGTGTGAAGACAGATGAAGTCTGCTCTTGCCAGAAAAAGCCGAATGTCCCACTATGTGTACGTAGCGCCATCATTAGGGAAAGACCAGCACAGCCCCCTGATAGCAAGCTGTTGCTCAAACACATGCCTGATGGCAGTTATGAATGCAGGAGGGCAAGCAAAGAACTGAAACCGGATCATATTCTACACCTTCCTGCCCGAAAACTGCAAATGGAAACCCAGGAATGATTTCACCAATGTCTGTACCCAACGGACGACGGCATCCCACTGCAAATCCCCAATCCACATGAAGGGCTTGCAGGCACACTGCGATGTCCCACCACCGTTGCGTGGCCAAAATGGATCCCGCTGGGTTCATCCCTCCGGAAAGGCCAAAGTTCAGCATGAACCCACGCAGTGAAGCTGCAGCTCTGCTACCGACATCTGTCCTGGAATGAGTTGCCTGTAAAAAAATATTTGAAGGAGCAGCAGGGACCGAAAAACGCGCACGCTTCCCACGGTCAAGCTGAAACTGTTTTTTGCTAATGCTTGCACGCAGCGCTTTCCGCCAGACCAAAACAACCTCCCGCAAGGCATCCAACATTGCAACGGCAGCTGGAACGTATTCTTCTGACGCAAGCACGTCTCGTCTGCTGAGCAATTCCAAGCATCCCGAAGCATCTTGTACTGCCGACTGAAGCAAAGCTAAATCCCACAGATGAGGGCGTGCTCTTTGAATCGAGTCGCAGGTTTGGACGAGCGCAGAGCACAAAGAATCAAGAATCTCACGCGCTGCCTTGCGCTCAGAAACCCTGGTGATTTCCAAACAATTTTGATCAAGAAGGACAGCCTGCGGTTCAGCCCGAATGGCCAATGTCAATTGGAGACGGGCCCCGCTGAGCCAAAAACTACTGCCTGGAAGCTTCACTTGGCACACCATAAGGAAACAAAATTTCATTGGCTGAGCGGCTTGTCTTGAACTCTTCTTTTCTCATCCACCGGGCATTGAACTGGGAAATTAATGTGCTCTCCACAGCTTGCGAAGCTGCGAAAGATGCTTTGCCTGGTGAAATGTGGATCCTTCCTGAAGGCCACACAGCCCCACAAATATGGGATTGAATCAAAAAAATCCAAGGAATTGCGTGGTTGGCAATTGCCCCACGCACGCCGATTGCTACATTGAGTTTGTCCCAAACACATGCTACATTGTTTCCATGACGTTGGTTTAGCCACTCTTGCAATTTCCGATTGTGTGCCTCTACTTGCGGGCCAACAGTGCCTTTGACAAGAAGAGCTTCGTCAAAGGGAAGGAATGCACAGCGAAGCATGGTTGCAAGAATTTCCTTTTGCCGCATCCTGCCATCCAACCTCACCCTCCCAGTTGTCGAGATATGAAAATTGATGCTTGGACCAAGCTTGGTGGTGACAGCTGGGACGGCATCAGGCCCTTTGAATCCGTAACTGTTGATCAACTGATGAAAAGAGCTGCCCCAATACAGCAAAGCCAAAAAAAAAAAAAACATGCTTTTGCCAGCTCCCGGTAGAACAAATAAAGTTTATCTAAGCGATCCTTTTCACAGGGCAATGAAAAACAAAGTCCACAGCATCATCTCCATTTGCAGGCGCGAAAGCTGCTTTCTGCTGGGATGTCAAAAGCTCTGTTGGATCCAGCGGAGGCTACTTCAGCCTCTGAGCTGTGAATTTGTGGAATTCTTTGGGTTCTTGCGATCGCATCGCCACAGGAGGATCTTGTGAATTCGTAATGGGACAAAGAGGCCCACCAGAACCCGCAGCGTTCCTGTTCTGCGGTGTTATCTGACTCTATTGTGGCGTCATCTGAAACTTATGTGCGTCAACTGGTCCAATGCTCCAATTGCCTTCATCACCCCATATCACCCCCAAATTCTCATCATGACGTGGAATAAGAAACAGTTGCCGACGAAGGAATTCACCAGGGCTAGTGTCATGACGAGTTGGATCACTGGTCCTCAACGGAGTTTCGTGCAAATCACCCTCCAGAAGGCACAGTCGCCGCTGATCCGTGTTCATCGGGGAAGAGCTTCCCTAATGTCATTCTCAGGCCCTGTCTCCGCCTGGCGCAAAGGGCGCCGAGGGGTGCGGCTCCTATGCCGATCTTGGGATGCGCATTCTGCCGGTTTTTCGAACTTCTCAACTGCGTCTTGAACAGTCCTTTTCCAATCAAGGGTTGGCAAAGCTGTGTGCTGAAGCATCGATTTCACAATGAGTTCGGTGGTACGAGTCATCTTGTCAATGGAATCTCGAGGAAGGGCATTGAGTCGCCAGAGTTCATTCAACATTGCGATAATTTAGCATCTCAAAGATTCTCTCTTCCTGACATGTTTCCCCAAAGCATCTTCCATCAGATTTTTCCGATGTGCAACAACACGGCCTCCTTTGCTCATGTCCACGCCAAAAGCTGTCAAAAACTGCAACGCGTCCATAGTGCATAATTTCCTGTGAAGATGTGCGAAGACACCTTTGATGATCGACAAGGACCTGCCAGGTCCGAAAATCATTTCCACGTAGGAGGGATCCATGTTGCAACGCACCAACACTGGTTTTGGTTAGTGTCCCGGTACAATTTGTTCAACTGGTTCACAACCCAAAGAAAAGGATCCCTACCTCTCACCACTGCAAAAAAAAAGCAAGATCAACACAATTTCATATGCTGAAACTGGACGTTTCAAAAAGGTGCAATGTACTCACGCTCACCCACACCAGGCCTTGGCTGACACTGATTCCTGCCAAGAATCATGATAGACAGCATCGCAGAAAGAAAACACCGTTCGGCTCACACGAAAAAATCGAAAAAATCATCGCACAGCACAACTGAATGAGGTGAACCCAGAAGATCATAGCATTAGGGATTGGGGTAGGCCCCAACCCCGAACACGCTGCAGGAGATGATATGAGATGATCATACTATGTTGGATTTCTTTTGATGTCACAACTTCCCACGCAGGGATTTTCCATCCTTTTGGAGTAAGGGTGTCGTTTTGCCGTTTTCAATTTGTGCAGATGCGTGCTCGTGTTGAGCGGTTTTCGCGTTTTCGTTGTTTCTATCGTTTTCGCGTTTTCGTAGTTTTCGCGAGTTTTGCGGTTTTCGTGTTTTTTGCGGTTTGCGCGTTTTCGAATGGAAATGCCGCGCGCCACAGGGGCCAAGACACGCCGATTTCCCTCACAGCACTGGGGGCAGAATTTTCAAAACTGAAGATTTTACAGGCTATAGGCTAGAGCCGGAAAAGAATTGTGCTTATGACTAAGTGGAGTCGGATTGTTGTACAAATGTGCTGCCGGGAGACTGGATGCAGCTCGTATGAATTTCATGCCGAACTGGTTTCGAGGCCCTCTGGTTGCAAAGGATTTTTCATCCCGAACTTGACCCCACCCCCTCACAAACTCCAACCCCGCTGCGTCCGTCCCGCCGGGTTTCATCTGTGACCACGCGTTCGCATGCCCACGCACACATCTACACAGACACACATCCACACACATACACGCACACACACACACACAAACATACATACATACATACATACATGCATGCATGCATACATACATACATACATATATACATACATACATACATACATACATACATACATACGTTTACATACGTTTACATACGTTTACATACGTTTACATACGTTTACATACGTTTACATACATTTACATACATACATTTACCTACATACATTTACCTACATACATTTACATACATTTACATACCATACATTTACATACATTTACATACATTTACATACATTTACATACATTTACATACATTTACATACATACATTTACATACATACATTTACATACATACATACATACATACATACATACATACATACATACACACAGAGAGACATACACGTTGCAGATGGGAGTGTTTCATTTTTCTGTAGTGGAACTGTTGAAAAATGACTTTGCCCACGCCTTGAGGGGGCCTGAGTCATAAGCCTGTCAAGGAGTATCGAACATAATTCAACAGACTTGACATGACATATAAGACCGACAAACGGCAAGGAGGTTCTTGTGTTGATCCTCTTCCCATAGCAGGCTCTAGATGATTGCAGGCACGTTTTCACGACGAGATAGATGGGTCTTCGTTGGCCCGTGCCATTTATGCGCCCACGGGCCCCCTGCATGGTAATAATTGAAGGAATTGTTTCATACGAACGGATTGTTAAGGAAGAATTCATGCCCGCATGAAAGATAGCGGGTTTCAGAAAAACAGAAGCCTATTTTGGGGCAGCCGCAAGCAAGTCAGCTGCGTTTTCCACGGTCTGACTACAATCGACCAATCATAGCTTTCATGCCAACATCAGAAAGCGGAATGTTGTGCAATGTAACCCGCTTCCAATTCGCAGAAGCCGTCTTACACTGGAAAAGCACGACGACTAACAAACTTTTCTCCCAACACAGAGCCACGACCGGTTATGGATCAGTCGGAACTCACATTAACCGATTAACCCCTTTTGGTCAGCGTGTCCTAGCGGACTCGGCAGCAGCTCTGCCGGTCGTCGCTCTTTGACGGTAAGTCCGCTTCCTAGCCACTGCGTCAGCTCCCAAGTTCTTGGCCGCATCAGTGTCCTTCAGAGCCCACATCGCTGAAGACATCGCCAGCATCAGTTTCCGGTTCCCGACGAGCTTTGTGAGATCATCAGCCAAAAGCTCTTCACCAGGGACCCATCTGATCAGGCGGCTTCCTCCATCTTCAGCCGGGGCCTGTTTGAGAGCGGCAATATCTATTGCCAGCCGCTTATCCTCACGCAGGGCCGTCCCATTCAAGAGGTCGTACGCCGTCCTCGATCCATCACTGGGATCAACTTCCAGGAAGCAGCTGCCGGAAGCCAATTGAAGAGGCTGAAGTCCGGTCGAGTGGCCTCCGCAAGCAAGGCACGGACAAAATCAGCTTCTTCCACAGCACTGCCTCCTTGAGAAATTTCAGCTGCCAAACTCGGCCTCACCACTCGTTTGAGTAGGCCCGAATGGCGCGCCACAATGGCCATCTTGGCATGCCCTTGCAAAATCTCCGGATTGGCAAATGCCACTGCAAATCCTCCCTGTGACCTCCCTCGGGGCATTCCACCAAACGAAGCATGTGACACCGCCAGAACCAGGAAGTCCTTGATGTCACAGCCCAAGTACTCGTAATTGATGGTGGCTGGTTGACGTGCTCGATCGACCAACACCCTGAGCTCTGACAGGGCTGCCGGATCATTCGCTCCAGCGAACTGTTGTGCCCTTGAAACTCCGAAAGCAAGATCAACCCTGCACTGCATGGCCATCCAATCGAGCTGACCAGCAATTGTGCCAATCCATTTCTTCTGGTTTGGCTGCAAAGGGTGTCGGTATTGTGTGGATGCCCTCCAAGGTGGATCAATCAGGCGGTCTGCGTAAAAATCCACCTGAACCAGCACTGTTCCATCTTCAGGCTGTTTCTCGTACCGGCCACAAAACTTTGTCCAATCGTATGGATGCTTCCATTCTCCAAAGCTGAACAAAGAGATAAGCTTTTCCCTGATTCCCTCAGCATGGTTGGGATCTGCGATGGCCTTCACATCGTCCACATGCACCGCAAGCAATGCTTGAAGTTGAGCATCTGGCCCAAAGAACGAGAAAAGACGAGGGCAAAGGTGAGGTTCCCTTCCCCCAACGGACTCTGCACCACATTTGAATCGATGATACCACAGGCGTGGTGATTCTGCGAAGCCAAAGCCAGCCTTTTTCATCCGAAAAACGTCAGTGCGGGCACCACTGGGGAGCTTGGTTCTCAAAAAGTTTTTGACGAACATGAACACTCGGCGTTCCGCAGGCAAGTTACCCACTAAAAGGAAAGCCGCGGAGATGTCCGAAAAGGCCATGCGCCAGTTCCATTGAGGTGCCGAGAAGCACAGCAGATTGTGTGCCAGGAGACTAGCAGTGGGACTCTCTGTTTCAAAGTCTCCTGCACGTTGATCACGCTGTCCTGCAATCACCAGCCTCGCCTTGAGGACTGCACCCTCCAAAGCCTCATCTGAAGGGTGAGGGTTCCTGGGATCACTCTTGTTGACCAGCACAAAACGTGAGGGAAGCAGCTCGTCTCGAGCAATGGTCTCGTCTTCCATCACTTGTGCCAGAGCATCATGCTTGAAGCAATGATTGGCTGCTCAAATGCCTTTTGCCACGCTTCAGACAAATCACTCCATTTCAACTCCAGACGCACTTTGCCAGTCTCAGGCCTGATGACATCTTGAAATTGTTCTGGATCAGCTACTTCCACCAATTCCTGGATTCCTTGATGTTCTCCTTGAGGTGGAGGGCGTGGCAATTCCGAGTAATTGACAACGTTGAAGAAGACTAAGATCTATTGCACTTCCAGTTGGGCGGCCTGCACTGCCTGTTTCACATCTGAAATGTGTTGAATGGCATCCTTGACCTCTGACGTATCTGCTTGGCACATCCGTTCTTGCAGAAGATGATCATTTGGCCATCCCGTCGCACCTCTCATTGCTGCCGGGGGATCATCAGGATCTTTGATCTGAAAACGAGTCAATCCCTGCCATGGAGTTTGCAGATCCTGCTGACTATTCCACTGGGGGCGTAACCTTTCTCCTTTCCAATTCAAGTTGTCTTGTAGAATCGTGAAACATCAATGTACGGCGGATCTGGATTGGCAATGGCCACATTGAACACCGCTGAACTTGAGGCCGAACCCACTGACTAGGTGACAACGTCCACCGATTGTGGTTGCAACTTCTCGTTCATCTTGGCCAAGTGCCGTGCAGTCTTCGATAGAGCCTCATCAAAAACTGCTCGTCTCTCAGAAAATGGCCGAAAAGCGGGGTCTCCCCGTTCTCCAGTGGTTCTAGCCTTCTTCCGTGGTCTGGCTGACTTCTGAAACAGAGGCTTCTCTGATCTCGGGTCTTCGGTGGGCACTTCCTTCTTGTGAATAGATATCGGCACGTTATCCAGATTCGAAGTTGCCTTCTGCAAAGCCTCTTGACTGATGGGCGCTGCTCCTTCTTGCTCATCCTCAGTGAAGTCGGCTGCCGGATATCTGGGGTCCACCTTGAGCGGGATCTTCTTATCTCGTCTGGTGCTTGCTGTTTTGGTTGAAGCCTTGGTTGAAGCCTTGCGTGACCCCGGCCCCTTGGAAGATGAAGGGAGTTCTGCCTCGGAAGAAGACGAGGACGAAGAAGAAGAAGAGTGAGTGCCAGCATTGACACGCCCGCTATCCAGTTGTTTTTCAAGCTCTTCAAGTGCTTCTTTGGCAATGGCGGTTGCCTCTTGCTCCTCCACGACCGCCACCCAGACAAATTCCAAAGGCATGCCCTTGAGCTTGTTCTGGTATCGAAGCCAAGCTCGTTTCACGGCGCCGTCTTTGCGCTCAATGGCCACCACCACAGCTGGTCCAACTCATGAGATGTTGTCCTGGACACGACGCGCGAAGCCTCGTCTGTTGGCAGGGGGCTCGTAGAACATCACTTGGGCTCATAGAACATCACCTGGGCACCCTAGTTGATCAATTCCAGTTTGGGTAGGCGAGATCTCGAACCCGCTGCACGTTTGAGTGCGTCACTTGCTTCCATCCAATGAAATGCCTCATTTGCAACCTTTCGAATCTGGCTCGTCCTCTGAAATGATTCGTCAGTTGATGCCGGTCTTGCCAAAAGGAACTTGAGGTGACCTGCAATTGCATCAAGCAAGTTGCCTGGAGCGCTGGTGTCATTGCCGAATACCAGCTGCACTGGGGGAAAAACGTGACACTCTGGCTTGACGGTTTCGTGAAGCAGTCACTGAGGTCACCGCTTGTTGCAGGTCTTCCAAACCCATCACCGTGACCCCTTTGATGACCTTCACGAGGAATACCTTGAGGACGGCTCCATGTCTCCCAACTAATGACATTCTCCAATGTGCCGAAGGTGGCACCACATCATGGAAGACTGCAAAAATGATGACGAGGTATTCCAAATTTTCACGTCATGAATACCGATGGTGGTCCACACACTCCGAACCATCTATCCCTCAGCAGTCGAGCAGAAACCTCTGCTGACGGATCCTTGGCTGCCACCGCAATCTGATACAGTGAAAAAGCATCCAGCACATGCGTAACTGCAAACTTCTCATTGTTGGCATCCCAGACATAGAAGGTGTCGGCCACGATGCGCTCGTTGAAGATCATTGGGCGTTGGAATGCCGCCTTGGGTGTTGCCACTGGTGGCATCACCCGAGCGCATATCTGACACTGCAAGTGTTTGACCGCTTGCACAACCTCCGACGGGGCACCATTCAATTGTAGCATCCGTTGCAGCTTTTCATTCGAGATGTGGCCCAGTGACACATGCAGGTGAGCCAGGGTTGATCGAATGGTTCGATGTAAAAGAGCTGCACTTCCTGCAAAGTTGATGTATTCATATCTGGTGCCGTTGTCAATCATCTTCATGTGTTGCCGGAGCTGACCTTCTGGAGTTGATTCAACTTCCGCGGGGACAGTCTCCCAAATTCGGTTGGGCGGCACTGGGGCATGCAGAGGAACAACAATCTGCTGTGCTGACTCTTATTCCAATCCTGCCAGCAACCACGAGCAGAATTGTTTTGTCCATTTTGCTGCTAACGTTGATCTCTTGACATTCACAACTCTCCCGGTGCCAGTGGAATCTGGACAAGGAACGCTGCCTTCAATAGGTTGATGTTCCCCAAGTTGATGATCACATTGCAGCAGAGGGAACGCCGTTGAAGCGATGCAAGGATGATTCATCTGAACAGCTGTCAGTTTCTTGTGCGGTCGTCCACTCACCGCATCTGCCAATCCCACCTGACACATATGTACCACTTAGTTCTCGACGTCGCATCAATGGCATCTTCAATGCATCACTCTGAGCGGGTTGTTCCAACACTACGAAGCATCCATGAGTGGTTTGGTAGGACCATACCCACATCACAAATCCCAAAATGGCATGTGCTCGCATCTCAAAGCGCTCAGCACGCCCTTCCGCTTCCTCATCCGCTGCCAGGAAGACCAGGGTCCGGAGGGTGGTGACAATATGTGACAATGTGATGATCACCTCCGGCTTCTGTGTCTCGATGACGTCCTTCAACATCTGCTGATGTTCTTCCGTGAACAAGTCCAACCCATAAAGAACGTTTTGCGGATGCAGAACTTCCCATCTTCCCGAATCCACGGCCACTTCGGACAAAGTCGCCCGACCTGCAAAAACCTCCAACAGTGACCCCTGCTTATACTTCATCTTGACCACGTCATACATCCTCTGGTGAGTCCTCAGAGCCTTCTTCGCCGCCGGCCGGGAGGGCAGCCCGTGAGTCTCCTCCACCCACAGGCCGGCAAGCATCCCCTTGGCCGCTGTCTGGGAGGGTTTGGAACCCTTATTAATTTGGAAACCCTTTGTTGCATCCCGGCTGGAGTGGAACGTTACAATTCGTCTTGGTTGCACTAGCTTTTAGATGGAACTAGACTGGGGTAGTGCATTTCTTTTGGAAGGCAGTGATGTATTTTTCTAGGAATTCAACCTAGGAATGCCTTTCTGTAGAGCCCTTGATTGGTCGATGAGAAGGTTGTAACCCCAGCAAAATGCAGTTGATCCCGATGAGCCCCCAAAAACGCACAGAATTATGATTTTAAGTAAGAAGTTTAAGAAGAAAAATCACCCTTCGAATTCAACCCCTTGTAGGTTTCCGGGGTGACCTTTTCATTTTTGATATGAATTTTTCAAAAGGGTTTATTTATTTATTGATTCAAATCCATCCCCAGCAACAACAAGCAATGACAACACTAACATAAAAATTGATGAGACCATCACTTCACATAAATTTTTTGAGGCCCTCACTTGATATTAAAAAAAAGAACGTTCCCAATGGAAGCGCAAAATGTCTTAAATATTGAATGGTCCCACCATTTTGTAAAAGCTTCTGATTGCAAAATGTCTTGAAAAAATGTCTTAAAAATTGATTGGTCCCAAAATGGAAACGCAAAATGCTTTAAAAATTGAACGGTCCCAAAATGGAAGCGCAAAATGTTTAAAAATTAAACGGTCCCAAAATGGAAGCGCAAAATGTCTTAGATGGAACTAGACTGGGGTAGTTCATTTCTTTTGGAGTGCAGGCATGTATTTTCTAGCAGTTCAATCTGGGAATACCTTTTTGTAGAGCCTTCGGTTGGTCTTGTTTTCAAAGCGGGTCTTGGGAGAAAAAAAGAGGCATTTTGTTCACCGGCCGAGGGTTTTCTCTACAAAATGCTGGCCCAGGGTTGGCAAAGGGGACCCCAAAAGTCAGAAAAGGGGTTGGGCGCGCGCGTTTTATATATATATCGTTGTTTTTGACCCCCCTTTTTATAAGGTGTATGTTTTTTTTGGTTTTTGTTGGGTGGATTCTTTTTGTAAGAATCCATGTTGGCCCCAGCCAATTTATACTTATAAAACCGGGCTCCAAGTCCTCCCCCGAAATTTCATCCTGGATGCATTTCGTGCATCCGCTAACTCTCAAAAACGCATTTCGTGCGAGACTTCCCTCAAAAACTCAAAGTTGAAGATGTGAAAACGAAGCTTTCGTAAGAGACCTCCTTCAAAAACTGAAAGTTGAAGATGCGAAAACGAAGTTTTTTTGCTATGACATCTCTTGCTAATGACATTCAAGTGCTATGACATCCCTTGCTAATGACATTCAATTGCTATGACATCTCTTGCTAATGACATTCAATTGCTATGACATCTCTTGCTAATGACATTCAAGTGCTATGACATCTCTTGCTCATGACATTCTTGCTAATGCCATTCTCTTGCTAATGACATTCAATTGCTATGACATCTCTTGCTAACGACATTCAATTGCTAATGACATCTCTAGCTTTTGACCTTTCCTTTCAAAAGACATTCAATTGCTATGACGTCTCTTGGCTTTGACATTCAATTGCTATGACATCTCTTGGTTTTGACATTCAACTGCTATGACATCTCTTTCTAATGACATTCAATTGCTATGACACCTTTTGGTTTTGACATTTAGGTGCTATGACATCTCTTGCTAATGGCATTCTTGCTAATGCCATTCTCTTGCTACCGACATTCAATTGCTATGACATCTCTCGGTTTTGACAGTCAATTGCGATGACATCTCTTGCTAATGGCATTCAATTGCAATGACATCTCTTGCTAACGACATTCAATTGCTAATGACATCTCTAGCTTTTGACCTTTCCTTTCAAAGGACATTGAATTGCTACGACATCTCTTGCTAATGACATTCAATTGCTATGGCATCTCTTGGTTTTGACATTCAATTGCTATGTTATCTCTTGGTTTTGACATTCAATTGCTATGACATCTCTTGGTTTTGACCTTCAAGTGCTATGGCATCCCTTGCTAATTACATTCAATTGCTTTGACATCTCTTTCCATGACACTCAATTGTTATGACATCTCTTGGTTTTGACATTCAATTGCCATGTTATCTCTTGGTTTTGACATTTAATTGCTATGACATCTCTTGGTTTTGACCTTCAAGTGCTATGACATTTCTTGCTAATGACATTCAATTGCTTTGAAATGACACTCAATTGCCAATGACATTCAGTTGCTAATGACATTCACTTGCTAATGACATTCAAGTGCTATTGGCATTCCTTTGCTAATGACATTCAATTGCTTTGGCATTCAATTGCTACTGGCATTCAGTTGCTATGGCATCTTTTGCTAATGGCATTCAATTGCTATTGACATTCACTTGCTGATGACATTCAAGTGCTATGACACCTTCTGCTATAATGGCATTCAATTGCTACGACACCTCTTGCTAATGACATTCAATTGCTATGGCATTTCTTGCTAATGACATTCTTGCTAATGACATTCTCTTGCTAATCACATTCAGTTGCTATGGCATCTCTTGGTTTTGACATTCGGCTGCTATGGCATCTCTTGCTTTTGACATTCAATTGCTATGACATCTCTTGGTTTTGACATTCAATTGCTATTGGCATTCAATTGCTAATGACATTCAATTGCTATGACATCTCGTGGTTTTGACATTCAATTGCTATGACATCTCTTTCTAATGACATTCAATTGCTATGACACCTTTTGGTTTTGACATTTAGGTGCTATGACATCTCTTGCTAATGACATTCAATTGCTATGACATCTCTTGGTTTTGACATTCAATTGCTATGACATCTCTTGGTTTTGACATTTAGGTGCTATGACATCTCTTGCTAATGACATTCAATTGCAATGACACCTCTTGGTTTTGACATTGAATTGCTATGACACCTCTTGGTTTTGACCTTCAATTGCTATGGCATCTCTTGCTAATGACATTCTTGCTAATGACATTCTCTTGCTAATGGCATTCAGTTGCTATGGCATCTCTTGGTTTGACATTCAATTGCTATGGCATCTCTTGGTTTTGACCTTCAAGTGCTATGACATCCCTTGCTAATGACACTCAATTGCTATGACATCTCTTGCTAATGGCATTCAATTGCTATGACATCTCTTGCTAATGACATTCAAGTGCTTTGACATCTCTTGCTAATGACATTCTTGCTAATGCCATTCTCTTGCTATTGACATTCAATTGCTATGACATCCCTTGCTAATGACATTCAACTGCTATGACATCTCTTGCTAATGGCATTCAATTGCTATGACATCTCTTGCTAATGACATTCAAGTGCTATGACATCTCTTGCGAATGACTTTCTTGCTAATGCCATTCTCTTGCTATTGGCATTCAATTGCTATACATCTCTTGCTTTTGACATTCAATTGCTATGACATCTCTTGGTTTTGACATTCAATTGCTATTGGCATTCAATTGCTAATGACATTCAATAATTGCTATGACATCTTTTTCTAATGACATTTAATTGCTATGACATCTCTTGCTAATGACATTCAATTGCTATGACATTTAACTGCTCCGTAACATGGAAGGATAGACGTCGAAACTTCCTTGAATAAATGTAAATATAAATATAAATATATATATATATATATTCAAATATATATTGTTACATACAGACCATAGAATAAAATATCGATATGTCGCTAGGCAGACGGAGATACTTAGGTATATTCATCGTAGTCACATAGATATATAATATATAGAATATGCCATGGACAGGAACAAGGAAGGAAAGGCCGAGGGAAAGATGTTCAATCAGATGGTTGCAAAGTGGCTCAACCGAAGCGCGTTCGGTTGGGGCACTTTGTATTTGGCAAATAGGATGCTAGGAGCGTAATGTTGACGCTGGTGTGCTAGGATGTCAGGGGGAGGGTTGTGGAATGATTATGGTGCATGCGAGCTAGCATCATGACACACTACGGACGTTTCAAAGATAGGAAACCTATAGGGGAGGTTGGTTGTCATGAACCATGGATGGCAGAGCGAACCCACTGATGGACCGACAAGCGGCTGGAGCCAGAGCAGTCTAGTTGTGATGTAGTTGCAGTTGTAGTTGAAGTTGCGGCGGTAGTTGTAGTTGTAGTTGTGGTTGTGGTTGAGTTGTAGTTGTAGTTGTGGCTGTAATTGAAGAAGTAGTAGTAGTAGTAGTAGTAGTTGTTGTTGTTGTTGTTGTTGTTGTTTTGGTGGTGGTGGTGGTGGTGGTTGTGGTGGTGGCGGCTGTTGTAGCTGAAGTCGTAGTTGTCATGTAGTTGTCATGTAGTTCGCGTTGTAGTTGAAGTTGTAGTTGAAATTGCAGTTGAAGTTGTAGTTGAAGTTGTAGCTGAAGTTGTAGTTGACGCTGTAGCGCGGTGCAATGTGGTGTAGTGAGTGTAGTGGTAGTTGTAATGGTTGTTGTGGTTGTAGTTGTAGTTGTGGTTGTGGTTGTAGTTGTGGTTGTGGCTGTTATTGTTGTTGTTGTTGTTGTTGTTGTTGTTGTAGTAGTAGTAGTAGTAGTAGTAGTAGTTGTCATGTAGTTGAAGTTGTATTTGAAGTTGTGGTTGTAGTTGCTGTAGTTGTAGCTGTTGTAGCTGTTGTAGTTGTAGTTGCTGTAGTTGTCGTAGTTGTGGCTGTTGAAGTTGTGGTTGTAGTTGTAGTAGTTGTGCTTGTAGTCGAGCTTCTCTTCTGTCTCAATTTTAAAAGTTGACAACAACAAAAACAACGCAAATCTGCGAGACTTCCTCAACTTTTGAAGTTGACAACAGCAAAAACGACGCAAATCTGCGAGACTTCCTCAATCTTTAAAGTTGACAACAGCAGAAACGACGCAAATCTGCGAGACTTCCTCAATTTTCGAAGTTGGCAACATCAAAAACACAGCAAATCTGCGAGACTCCCATCAGATATGAAAAGTTAAGCGCAGAGCTGACGGTCTCGTGCCAATGCGTTTTGTGCGAAATTTTCCATGCCATGTCTCTAAAATATTGCGCCTGCCACGAAAAAGTGAAGCCAGGTCATACAAAGTGCTGCACCTGTCATGCAAAATGATTTTAACCAAACCTAAAGATCTGATGCTCCAAAATGCAACCCATTTCAGGAAATCAGCGCCCTGACCTCTGAACATGTCTGCTAGAGGTGTGTCTTGTCTTGCGCCTGCCACGAAAAACGCATCTTTGCAGGTGCCCTTCAAATGCCTCACGCCCGCCATCGTTTTTGAAAATGCCCCAAAATCCCTTGCGCTTGCCAAACAAAACGAGGTCTGAACGTCCAAAGAATGGTCCGAGCATGTGGTGTTTGTGGCATTTTCACTTCCAAACGTGCTTCGCGACACAATAACGTGCACTTTCTCAAAAGTGCTCCGAACCCGTCAGTTTTTAACGCTTTTTACTTCCACATGTGCTTCGCGCCGCACAGGCGTGCAATTTTTGCCGTTCAATTTCCCCAGATGGCTCCGCACCCGCCGCTTTAGCGAGCCTACTTTTCGACCCTCCGGAGCCACGAGACAATGGAAAAAAGATAATGCTTCGCAACTTTCCTACCTTTTTGCGCACCTGCGTCTTCTCTCTTTTGACTATCTCCTTTCTGATCTTCTCTCTTCTGACTTTCTCCCTGTCTCAGCTTTTCTCTTCTGACGTTCTCCCTGTTGGAGCTTCTCCTGCCTGTGCTTTTCCATCTGTCCATATTGTCGGAAGTTTGACTTCTAAACTTCTTTCAACAACTACAACCACAGCTACAAATACAGCTACACCTTCCACTACCATGACAACTGTATCTACAATAGAAACTAGCAATTACACTACACTGCACTACACTACACTACATTACACTAGGCTACAACTACAGCTACAACTACAGCTACAACTACAGCTACAACTACAGTTACAACTACAGCTACAACTACAGCTACAACTACAGCTACAACTACAGCTGCAACTACAGCTGCAACTACAACCAAAGCTGCAACTACAACTGCCACCACCACTACAACCACAACTACAGGTACAATTACAACTACAACTACAACTACCACTACAACTACCACAACAACAACAACAACTACTACTACTACTACTCCTACTACTACTACTCCTACTACTCCTACTACTCCTACTACTCCTACTACTCCTACTACTCCTACTACTCCTACTACTCCTACTACTACTACTACTACTACTACTACTACTACTACTACTACTACTACTACTACTACTATTCCTACTACTCCTACTACTCCTACTACTACTACTCCTACTACTACTACTCCTACTACTACTACTACTACTACTACTACTACTACTACTACTACACCACCACCAACAACAACAACCACAATAACAACAATAATTTCAACCACATGGCAGCTACAACTACAACTACATGACAATTACAACCACAACCACTACAACCACTGCAACCACTACAACCACTACAACCACTACAACTACCACTACACCACATCACAGTCATTTACAATTTCAACTCCAACTACAACCACAACTACATCTACAACTACAACTACATTACAACTACAACTACAGCTGCATTACAACTACACTGCGCTGCCTCCAACCACTTGTCGATCCAACAGTGGGTTCGCCCTGCCATCCATGATTCACAACAACTATAGGTTTCCTATCTTTGAAACTTCCGCCACCGCCTTGTGCGGTACTACTGGTAACAGCTTCTGTGTAAAAATCCTGTGAAAAAACTCCTGTGTAAGAATTCCTTTGTAAGTGACATTGATGTAGACGAAGTTGATGCAGATGAGGTATGAATAGATGTTGAAAATATGATAGATGTGATGTAGATGAAGTTGATGCAGATGATGTAGATGATGAATTTGCTGTTGATGAAGTTGATGATTGTAGTTGATGTAGATGATGTCGATGAAATGATGTAGATGATGAATTTGATATAGATGAAGTTGATGACTGAAGTTGATGTAGGTGATGTAGATGACGAATGTGATGTAGATGAGTTGATGTAAATGATGTAGGTAATGTAAAGAAACTAGGAGATGTTGTGTAGACGAAGTTGAATTTGGCAGCAGTTTTCCGTGAAAAACCATCCGCAGGAGTCTTCGGGAACAAAGCTATTGTTTTTGGTACTGTGATGTTTCTTCCCAAAGCATTTGGGAAAGGTCCCTTCCAAAGAGCGGCTGCCAACATACGTCACCCGCCCCACCGCCACAACCGCCACCACCACCACCACCACCACCAGCAGCAGCAGCAGCAGCATCATCATCATCATCATCATCATCATCATCATCATCATCGCCACCACCACCACCACCACCACCACCACCACCACCACCACCACCATCACCACCACCACCATCACCGCCGCCACCACCACCACCATCATCATCATCATCACCATCATCATCAATGGTGCTGGTGCTGGTGTTGAAGTGGTGCACCGGCGACAACATATTGCGACGTATTGCCACGTCCCCTTTGCAAACTTTGACGCTGCTGTAGCCCGCAAAAAGTAGTGAATTAGCAGCGTAGTGAATTAGCAAAGTGGTTTGCGCACCCCACCGGGTGCTTCAAAATGTATTGATGTTTTAATACCATGGTGGCAGGTTATGAAAGGAAATTGGAAGTTGAACTTGGAGACAAGCAGTGCGTTGCGGTTGGCGATCCTTGCTTGGGCATGGCTGAGCGAAACTTCGTCATGGCAATGTTCAATGATGTTCAATGCAATTTTTTTGGCGTGCGCAGTCGTGTCAACATTTTTGAAAAGATGATGTTTTCCCAGCAGGGCATGATCAACGATGGTCTGGAATTTTTCAATTGGATTCATCACAGGTGGGCATTTGTTTCTCAAAGGTTTGGCTACCGGGCCGTGTTGATTTTGGCGCCTTCAGAGCTCATTATCTGGAATATTTCCATAATAAATTTTAAGTTCATATAGTACTTGCGTCTCGGTGAACTTTCAATTTTGCGGCGGATTGAACATTCGAAACATATCGAAAGCATATCCGCACCAATTCTTGGTAGAAAGGTTTATTTTTGCAAGCGGTTTCTTTTGCCATTTGGGTTCATTGTCCGGTAGCACCACTTGCATGTGCAAGTGCCAGTGGACATTGACGCCACCCCACCCGACCCCACCTCACTCCATGCGCGTGTTCAGAATGAAACGAAATGCCGAACAACCGTCCATGTCGTGTCAACGTGTTGCGGCCGCCGGCTCTATATTCTTGTGTTTGTTGGTGCTGAGAAGTCTCGTTTCAAGTTGGTTTACTGCACATACTTGAAAAACTGACAATGATCATAGCGCTCGCCTTAAAAAATTGATTTGTGAACGTTCCGACTTTTGAGTTACATGGCCATAAAGTCAACGGTTGATGCACAATGTCACGAAGCATGCAGTTGCAAGACATGAGCTGGTAGCGTTTCAATCGTTCATGGCCGTGAAACAAAAGGGGTGCTCCGGCTTGGCCTGGAATGTCTCCAACATTTTCCAGCATTCAAAACAGAAAACGAAGATGCCAAAGGGAAAGACGAATGCACGCATGGCATTCAGTTTTTCTCGGCAAAAATAACAATTGTCAATTTCATGGTCATGACCCATGCCGTTTTTTTACTGCAACGTGTTTTGTTCAAAAGAAAGGTGTAGCGTGCCCGTGTGGCCTATCAGCTCTGCGGCAGGGTGATGGCCCGGAGCACATCAAGAAGCAGGTCAACGCGACGAAAACGAAGCCGGTCCAGAAGGAAAACTGACCGCAGTCGCTCAAAGACCCGTAGATCCAAGTCCCGTGATCGAAGGAGGCCGCCATCAGAAAGTGCATCGCCGCCAAGAAAACCACGGTCACCATCACCGAAGCGACGTGCTGCACCCTCCAGATCAAAATCTAGGAAAGCTGCCCGAAAGCAGCGTTCCAAGACTCCAGAGCGTGTGCCCCCAACAAGTTTTGCAGACTATGAACCTTCTGCAGACGGTAGTGGGTGGTATGTGTACAAGAAGACTAGCAAATGGAAGTTTCATCCTGAGACCGGCCTGTACTTGCATATTAAGAGTGGTGTATACTACATGCAAAAGGAAGGCGATCCGAAGAATTTTCGGAAGATCGATGACGACGATGATCCAGTCGTCCGAAAGATGAAGCAATCCGAAGAGATGCGGAAAGCCATTCAATCAACGGAGTTCGTGCAGTTCGGTGAGGGTGCCGCAGCTGCAGCTGCAGCAAAAGCCAGTGGAGATGATGGACTCACAGGAGTACCAGCACCTGTGGAGATTGCGCCAGCTCCAAAACCTCCAGACAAGGAGAAAGAGAAAGCACCAGAACCCGAAGAAAAGAAAGTGGAGGGAAAAGTTCGAGAGTGGAATTTGGAAAAAGGTTTCGGCTTCATCATCCCTTTGATCAAGGAAGATGAGGAAACCCCCAAGAGTATTTTCGTTCACCTCTGGAACGTTGTTGGCAGCACCAGCAAGAATCCCATCAATCTTAGAGAGGGAGCAAGAGTGCTCTACAAACTTGGCGAACAGGACGGCAAACCTCGTGCCCAGGAAGTCGTCATGTTGGGAAAGGATGGGAAACCCTTGCCTGTTCACGCTGGCGCGCAGAATTTGGAGGAGAAGCGAAAAAGCTACTTCGTCACAGCAGACACTCTTGGTGTAAGGGTTCATGCAGAGAGCTGGCCTGGCAAACAGATCGAACTACAAGACCGCTTCACTCAAGATGAGGCCATGGATGAACTTGGGGTTTACTTCGGTGTGTTTGATGGCCATGGTGGAGCTCAGGTGTCAGAGTTGGCGGCGAAGAATTTGCACAGAAACATCTTAGCATTCTTCCGACAAAAGGCAGTGCAACCGGCATCCAGGGATGAGAAACTGAAACTGGCTGTGAGAGAAGCCTTCTCCCACACAGACAAAGAAATCTTATCGCTCTCAGAGCGGAAGAAATTTGATTCTGCAGGCTCAACTGCCGTTTGCGCGATTTTGCATGGCAATCCCAAACTTGGAACTGCTTTGCGATTGGCGCTGCCTCGGCAAATAAATTGGGTGTATCAATTTTGTTCTGGCCATTCAATGACGGGTTCAAAAATCACGTCATATGCACGCCGGCAAAGGCTTTACCTGAATCCACACCATCCCAACAGACGTGCTTAATGCATGTAGAAAGACGAAACACCCTGTTTCTTGTATTTTGTTGGTGCGTATTTGGTTTGTGCGCGTTTGTAGGCCCACACGCACGTACACACACACACACAAACAGGCAACAGCAGCATGTGACTTGTGCTGTTCCAATTTGCTGTTCCCCTCAACTTTTTCTAAGCGTGATTTGCCAACTGGCTTTGCCAAGCTCTGCCAAGGTGTTAGCCCATGTCGGGGATTCGAGAGCAATTCTCTGCAGAGCTGGGCAGGCGGTGCAAGTGACAGAGGATCACAAGCCCGACAGAATAGACGAGAAGAAACGTATAGAGCGTGCAGGAGGCTTGGTGTTGAATGTTCGGGGAGCCTGGCGAATCGCTGCTCCTGCCAATCCACGCGGCTCAACAAAATCTTCTCGTCGCGAGTACCAAGGCTTGTCCATCACGCGTTCCTTAGGTGATGCATGCTTCAAGAACCCTGCTTTATCAGCAGCAGATCCTGAAGTTCGAGTTCTTCCCATTACCGACAAGGACCTTTTTGTCGTGCTGGTAACGGAGGGTGTGACTCGCGTCCTCTCAAACCAGGACGTCATCGATTGTGCCAGCAAGCACTGGGACGATTCAGAAGAGGCTGCAAAGAATGTGGTTCGCACTGCGTTTCAAAAAGGCAGCGATGAGAACCTCACGGCACTTGTGGTGCAGTTTGGCTGGGCAGACAAGCACACGCCAAGATACATTGAAAGAAGACGCCAGCTCGTTGCCCAAGGTGTAGAAGGCGGCAGCCCAGTGATGAAGCCTACCAGAGCTGCTCCTAAGGAAGAAATCTACAGTGACAAAGCCGTGGAGAAAGAAGATTTTGACATGTTCGGCTGAGGACGGCAGATTTTTTATGCCGCTTTACATTTTTTTCACACACACAGATGTATATAATATATATATATATATATCTATAGATAAAAATATATATAGTTGTATATGTTGTGTTTTTCCCATGGCCTTTATAACTAATTTATAACAGTCAGTAAAATTGTTTCTTCCTCAACACAACCTCCAAGTGAAGCACCATGAATACGGCAGTTTGGGAACATGTGGGAAACTTTGGACTACAAAGCCCGTCGACCCAGCTCAACTGCAGGAATTTCTGGTTCTCACGCATCACACGTCACAATTTCATACAATTTCAAGATGCGGGCTTTTCCTGGCTCAGCGCCGCGATTTTTTTGCTTGCTTGCGCCAACCTCTGGATTGGGAAAGAAAAAAACAAATTCATCCTGCTCCAAATGGTGCTTCAAATCGTGCTTTGACGGGCTATTTTAGAAGGAACAAAACCACAATTTTATAGCGCCATTTTTTGCGCCAGCAAAGTTTTTGTGCATTTCCTTATGCAGCATCCATCATGTTTTGTTGATTTCTTTGTGCGCCAAATCGTTTGTTGTTTTGCTTTTCTTTGTGCGCCAAATCGTTTGTTGTTTTGCTTTTCTTTGTGCGCCATATCGTGCTTTTTGTTGTTGCACAGTATTCTCACTAGTATAGCATGTACATACAACCTTTCACCCATACTGTGGCATGGCTCAAGAACAAAATAGGCGTGTATACTGCTAG
>BGPT01002108.1:235332-255950 GCA_003297045.1 Symbiodinium sp. clade C Y103 | reverse complement strand
GTCTTCATCATGGCAGATGGTGGAGGCCATTCCTGCTGAACTGCCGGGGGAACCCGAGCACTTTGAAGTGCACGAGACCACCGAGCAGGACGTGGACGATGAGCTGATCGACGCAATGCTTCAGCCCTACGTGGAAAAGCTCCCACATGTTTCCGATGAGCCGGATCAAGATGAGGACGAGGAGATCGTGTTTCGCGATCCCATCGTCGGTGGCTCAGCTGCCCATCTTCCCGCTCGCCGGAAGGCGAAGCCCTTCAGCGCGAACAAGATCCACGCCGTCGAGTTCAGATTGGATGGCTCAGGCGTCGTCAACATTCTGAACACAGATGTGACCAGGGATCCTGCCAAACTCGAAATGCGTTTCGAATCAATGCAGGAGACACCAGAGGGTCCCAGAATCATTCGCCGATATGATTTGAATGATGAGGAGCAACATCGTCAAGTGGAACGCGAACTTTACCTCGAGGACTTAGCTCCTGAGGCCAAGCTTCGCGCAGGTGACCCTGCTGCCACGATTNAATGATGAGGAGCAACATCGTCAAGTGGAACGCGAACTTTACCTCGAGGACTTAGCTCCTGAGGCCAAGCTTCGCGCAGGTGACCCTGCTGCCACGATTGAAGTCGTCGCAAAGGCGAAGGCGAAACCCCAAGAACCATCGTCTTCGTCTTCATCCAAGCCATCTGGCGTNTCGCGCAGGTGACCCTGCTGCCACGATTGAAGTCGTCGCAAAGGCGAAGGCGAAACCCCAAGAACCATCGTCTTCGTCTTCATCCAAGCCATCTGGCGTTGCCCAGGTCATCGGCGACACCATCGGGCAGTTTATTCGTCCCAAAACTCAGGACCAAGCGACCATGGCGTCCTACAAATTGGCTCCGTCACGACCCAAGGAGTCCACGGGTGTTGGTACTTCTCCAGCTCCGTCTCCAAAGCCGAGTCCGCCTCCGACACCGAAGAGCGCTGCTGCTGATCCCAAGCCGGATCCACCAGCTCTCCCGGCGGAAGCCGCAGGACCTGTTCAAGCAAAATCGGGGCTGCCATTCAAGGCTCCTCCAAAAGGTTTGACATCTCCTCGGCCACCACCCAAGAAGACGTCGGCGGCATCGGCTCCGGCAAGTGAACCTGCTCCGAAGGTGCCCAAGAAAGACCCTCCGGTCGCAAAGGCACCTCCCCCGGGAACGGGTGGACCACAGCCTCCAGCTGAACCACCTGTACGTCCAGAAGGATATCCTGATTGGTATCGCTTCTCCCCGGGAACGGGTGAGCTCAANCCCGGGAACGGGTGGACCACAGCCTCCAGCTGAACCACCTGTACGTCCAGAAGGATATCCTGATTGGTATCGCTTCTCCCCGGGAACGGGTGAGCTCAATGAGTACATCATCCGCGGAAATGAGCTGCCTGGCCTGAAGAACATCGCCCCTCTCAACGGGGATGATTTTCGCTTTGCCAAGCGCATCTCAGGGTTCCTTCGGGGCTACGAGCATCGTGACTTGCAGCCCAAGATCATTCCCCCTGAATTTCATCGGGATCTCTTCATTAATTTTGAAGAAATGTATGTCTTTTTGCGAAAGCGCTTCCGGCATATGCTTTCAAAAGANTCTCTTCATTAATTTTGAAGAAATGTATGTCTTTTTGCGAAAGCGCTTCCGGCATATGCTTTCAAAAGAGGACCTCTACCTGATCTTGAGGACCCAGGATAGGTTCCTTTGCCGCATCCAGGCGGGTGCGATCGGGCAGCTCACGACCCTTGACATGCCGTACCGGATTACCCATGTCAAGGCCATCCAAGGGCATGACCAGAGCCTGATCGGGCAGGTGGGAACCGCCCCCCTCATCAAGACCNACCCTTGACATGCCGTACCGGATTACCCATGTCAAGGCCATCCAAGGGCATGACCAGAGCCTGATCGGGCAGGTGGGAACCGCCCCCCTCATCAAGACCATCATCAGCTTGGATGAGGAGTTCGGTGTGGAAGAGTACGAGATGGGCTTGCTGCCGCGAGTTCCTCGCTTTCCTCACCTGGCGGAAGCCGTGGTCCCTGAAGAGTTCAAGATCGTGTACCACTACACATCGTGGAGTTCACTTCAGGCGATCATCTGCACCGGCATCTTTCCCGGGGCAACCTCCTGCAAGGGTCATGTCTACATGACTCGATACCCCCACTGGGAAATCGAGGGCAAGGATCCTGGGGTCCGAAGCAACAGGCCCATCTGCATCGCAATTGATACGGAAACAGCCCTGAAATGGGGAATTCGACTGGTGGAAACCATGTCCGGTGCTCTCATCACCGAGGATTGGATTCCAAACACGGTCTTGATGTATNCCTGAAATGGGGAATTCGACTGGTGGAAACCATGTCCGGTGCTCTCATCACCGAGGATTGGATTCCAAACACGGTCTTGATGTATGCCTACGATTGCGAAAAGGGCCAATACGTCTACGGGAATCTTGGTTACAACGGACTGAAAATCAGTCTGAAGAACCAGCAGGCGGAAGCCAAGCTCGAGTGGCAGGAGAACGAAGCCAACCGGGGCAACCCGGGATTCGAAGAGCTGGCACGCTATGCCCTGTCAGACTATGCTGCCATCAAGGCTGACTTGGACCGGGAGTATGACAGTTGGAAGGACTTCGTCACACTCAAGCGTCCTCTCATCTACAAGGACTTCCGTGAGGGTCCACAGTTGTCCTTAGGGCAACTTTGGTGCAAACAACACCTGTAGCTGCCGTTTGTTGTGTAGTTGCCGTTTGTTTCAAGCAAGATATTCCTGCTTGTGTAAGCATGCACTGCTAAGACAAAAGCACGTTGTTCTCCCAACATCTTAGGTGCAACCACATTTGGCATGTTAAAACATGGCTTGGCAGAGATGTCTGTTCTGGAGACAGAACTGACATACATGCTTGCCTAGCCACGGGCGCAATTCTGACAACTTTGCAAAGCTGGTGGCTCCTTGCCACCCAAAACATGCGGACAGGAAGGAATTTCTGCCTACAAGCATGCAGTAGCGTCCTATTCAAGACACCTAGGATCAGCTACAGCGTCTTCTGAGGCTGCAAGCACTTGTTTTAGACTCTCAGGCCTTTAGCCAATCGGCTTGGTGAGCTGAGGTTGTCCATGGCATCTGGTCCGTAACTTGGAAGTTTCTCATCTATATTTTTAACTGACACTTAGGATCCATAGGATATATCCTTATACATACATGTGTATTTATATATATATATCTAAATCAATATCTACATCTATATCTATATCTATGTATGTATGAATGTATGCATGTATGTACATATGCATGTGTAAGTGCACATGTACATGTATGCGCCTGGCAGTTTCACACGAGGGGATTGCAGGCAAGTTCCCAAGAAACTCCGTTTTTCCATTGTCGCTCCATGATGTTGCTTTGGCCAGAGTTGGCCACCAGGCACCGGAAAGTTGGACCCATGGCCCTGCCAACCACAAACATTGGATTACTTTTAATGCCAAACATTTTGAAAGGGTAGTGCCTACTTCGATCCCACCTCGAAAATGGGTTTATCTTCAGTTACTTCTGGAATTTCACCGTTTTCATCTGGGATTACATGGGTGTTATTTGGGGTATCAACATGTATTAAATGTGATTCACATCCAATTATCCAAAACATGTGTCATAATGTTCTTGTATTTCCATCTTTAACCAGGTGAAAATTTCCCATTAAAGAACATATGGTTGGCAGAACCCACGGTTTGAAACTATTCTTTGCTGGGACAAACCCCTTCGATGTTTCATGGGCCCAATTTCCCCAATCTACACTTGATGTTTTCTTTTGAAATAGTCTTGTTTGGGGGTAATGTGATTTCGATGTGAAACAGGCAGCCGGCATTGAAACACACAGACCTTTGGTCCATTCCGTGTTCAAACAAACTGTGCTGGTAAATCTTTGATTGACGCATTTTGTGTTGAGAAAAATGGACCACCACGGATGGAACCAAAACATTCTGTGGTCACATGGCGAGGTCAAAACATTCTGATGACAAAGGTGCTTTCAGCTTTTACCCAACAACCTGGTTCTGAAACATTTTTCCGATCTCACCCCATGCATGGCCACAGGGCCCCACGAGCTGCCACACCGATCACATTTCTCCTGTCCAGGGAGTTGGAGTAACAATGTTTGATGTCCAGCTGGGGGCACATCCCAAATATATAGCAAGTATGTAGTAGTCATGGAGCTTAAATCCCAACATATCTCAACTTATATTTAGAATATTAGATATTATTTTTGGGTTACAACCACAGGGAAAAAGGATGCATATCCGAGTGGGCGTTACAGTGGCATCCCCAAAAGATTCCACCTTTTGAGCACTGGAAGATGAATTTGCTGGACCCGCTGTTTTTTCAGTGGGATCGTTTAGTGACCAGAACCCGGGGCCGATCTGTTGCCCTTTTCGCTGTGTGCGATGGCATTGGGCGAACCGGAGAAAATTTGGAAATCCATCAGCCCCTAGTCAGTGATTTAAGGGGTTGATTCATGGTGCAGCAGCGAAAAAAATCATGGGAGTAACAAATCATCGGTTTTACTATTTGGACACCTTATACATTTATTTTGTGGATTGGGGGGGGCAGGGCATCACAATAAATGCTTGCAATCCCTGTCTAAGGACCTGGGAAAATTGCTTGGAAAAAGGATGACGTTGTGGCTTGGCATTATCATTGCTACACCCGGTGCGTCCCAACTTCGATATAAAGCCAAGATCTTTCAAGCGCTGGATCCAAAGCAAGGTTAAGACCTGTTATGTATGCCAATTTCAAGATGAATCGTATTGAATCTTAGTCTCACAAAAGAACCTTTTTACTGGAAAAACAATCTTGATTTTGATGGATCAAAACACAAGGGGATACTTCTTGACCATGGCACCCCATCTGCAACTTTTCCCAAGTGGTGGTTCATTGTGGTTTCAAAACCCATGCCCGCTCAGGACCGATTGGCTGACAAGTGGCTTAAGATGTTTCCCCAGAAGGCCTACAACTTGGTGATGGGTCACAAGTTGCCTCCTGGCGCCAGACTGGTGAGTGTCGCCTCTGAAGTTACCAATCCCACGTGCAAGGAGCCAGGGTTCAAAAATGTAAAACAATGGGATTCGATGTTTTGGAACCTGAAGGGATCCCACTTTGAGACTGTTTACTAAAACAATGGGTTGAATGATGTTGGATGTATTTGGCTGTTTGTGCCATGGAGGAGATCAGTATCAACTACAACTGGCTCCGACCAATTTGCGAAGAAAATCCGTCCAAGGCGCTCTGGTGGCACTGGATAAACCGCCTATATCAATGTAGGTATTTGAAGGGATGTGGCACGCTATTGAACGAAGAAAAGTGCACAGGCAATGACAATAAAAACATGTGTGCTAAGGTATCTGAAGATTTGTGGCACACTACCATGAACAAGAATGGACAGACCATGACCACAAAGAGTAGCAGTTACCCCAATCTATCCCTTCAATCTTTCATTTTCAAGTAATTCCTTTCAAATCTGAAAACGCAGGTACCCAGTGGCTTCTACTTGGCTGATGCTATGGTGGCATTGGATCGGCTTATGCAAAATTCTTTGCTAACGCCAGTCAACGGAAAGACTAAGCAGGTCATTGCCATGGAGGAATCCAAACGGTTGAAGCGACTCATATCCTCCCTACGACATCTTTTTCGAAATTGTTTCCTGGTTTTGCATTCAGGATTCCTTATTCCATTCCTTTCTCCATCCAATTTTGAAACCACGTTTGGTTAAGGTCAGCTATCTTTGACACAACATGGCACCAAGTTTAACACCTCCCAAGACATCCATTTTAGAACCCACGCCATTCTCGGCACAAGGCATGTTTTGAAAAGAGTCCCAGGTTTTTGTTTTATTAGTTTGGGTCGGCCTACTCCTTCCCAAGGCCCGGAATCCAGCCACGATCTCTACGTCGAGGAGTTGAAAGCTTTGCTGACCAAATCTCCCACCAGAGGAGGCCCCAGACAAGGTCGAGCAGAGAGCATCGTGGAAACCTGCCTAATTAATTTTGTAGCGTTCTTTTGCAGGGTTTGGGAAGTGCAGGGTTTGACGTAGTGACTTAGTGTTCAAACTTCTGGGGGTTGTTTCTGTTTGAGGATTCCGAACCTATGGCCATTGCGGATGATGATGAAGATGATCATGAGAATGATGAGGTTGATGATGGAGATGGGCCTTTCAGTGAAAGTGATTCGTCGCCAGCCAGCTCAGACCGTTCTGCGGCCAGGCCCGTAGATATGTTGGCTGGTGAGTTCCCGCCTGACCCCTACCCCGACAACCAATTGGGGCTGTTGAGTTCTTCCCCAGCTGCCTCAGAGGCAGAGTCCGAAGTGTTGAGTGATGCTGGGGGAAAGGGACCTCGTGAGCCAGAGCCAGAGGACCCAGAACCTAAACCTCTCACACCTCAGGAGAAGATGAAAGGGTTTTGGAAGAAGTATGTTGTTCCATGGCCCCAGCCCAAAAAGGACGAAAGTTCAGATTCAGATTCCAGTATGGGATCCCCCAGTGAATCTGGATCACCGAGGTTGCCAAAACCACCCTGCTCAGATTCTGAACATTTGAGTTCTGACACCATGAGTTTGCCGGGGCGTGGAGAAGTGGAGGGAGGGGACGGAGTGGTTGCAAACCAAGCCCGGAATGAGAGTTCTGACAAGAGCGTTGACAGTGATTCTGGGGGGTCTGATTCAGATTCATCAGATTCAGGTTCCATGGGATCAGTGGTGGAGGAAACGGTCTTTCACAAGGCCATGGAAGCAGGTTCATGCAAAGCCCACAATGCAGCACTTGCTTCCTCGTCTTCGTCTATGTCTACCCTTGAGACTCCGAAGTGTTCCAAACCCGAAGCTTGAATCAATTCCATTTTGGTTTTTTGCTGCGGTTGTTTGGTACATGGGGATGCTTGTTTCGCTTGACAATAGGCAATTGCAATGTACTGTTTCGACAATTTTTAATTCCCTGTGTCTTCCAAAAAAATTTGGGCCCCATCTGCATGATGAGGAGTGGTGGGGCTTTCCTTTGGTGGATACACCTCCAAAGACATCGGCAATTTGGCTGCAATGTCAGTCTGAAGTGGGGAAAAGCTGTGGGCTGTGGAGGGGTTTGATTTCCCAGTACATGATGCACATGTTTTCATTCAACACTGTTCCCAGCATGCTTGACTCCTCATTTACAACTATTCAACTTTCAGAGATTGTTTTTAGGGAATGCACCAAACCTTCTTGCACTCTTAGCCTGAGGCACCTACGACAGCAAAGGCGAAGAAGGAGAAGTGCAAGACGAAGAGCAAGGACAAGGTCAAGAAGGCAAGTTTCAAGCGCAAGTCGGGTAAGATGGGATCTAATCCTAGTCCTAGTGGGGCTTCCTGTGCCAAGAGCGCGCAGCTTAAATACGGTGAATATGATCTTGCCGAGCTTCCACCAAATGCCCGGCCAGACATGGCGAAGGCAAACACAGGGAAACACAGTTACACTTTGTGTTTTGGTGGCACGGTTGAAATCCTTTTGAACAAACAGGCCTATTTTGTAAAAAAAATTGGCCCAAAGGGCGCTGGCCCCAAGGGGCAGATTAGTTGGGTAAAGAATGGTGGTCCCCATGCTGCTTTCAAGTTGGCATGCGATCGAGCCGGGCTTGAAAGGCCATCCAGCGCGTAGAACACCCAGTGCGAAGAACATCCAGTGCTTTGACATGTTTTTAAAGAAATTTGTTGTTCAAGTCTTTCGCTCAACCTTTTCTGTATTCAGCTCATTTTTGATGGCATTGGGTGACAGCGCTATGTGCCGAGGGTTTTTCTTTCATTCATTGAATGAAGGGCTCTTTCTCTGGGGGCGGGTGTCACAAAGAGCATGGTGTTTTGATCAAGACTATTGAAAAGCTCCTGTTCCCGGGTGAAAGAACAGCCCCAATAGTAACCGAAATGGTAGTTTGTTCAATTGTTTTTCCATATTCGCTGACTAGCATTGTGCTCGCGGACACTCCAGAGTTTTGACACATATGTCATAGGCATGTTTTGGTCACAACGCCCAAATGTCTCGGACCCATAAACCTTTGTTCCAGTGAAAATGTCCTTTTACTTCAATTGCTCGTAGCACCGGGGTCCTTGAGAGTTTCCAGGGCCATGTGAATCCCAAAACCATTCATTTATAGCGATGTGGAGACAGTAGCGAAAGATCGGGATTTGCGGGAAAATTCATGGGCTGCAAATCTGCAGCCATCACTGTAGTGTCAATTTGCAGCAATCACGATACTGTCAGAAATTGACTTGTACAACTTTGACCCCATCCTTTCCCGGCATAAAGTGGTGGCCCAGGCAATGGTTGAAAAGTATCAACATTATCTCACCTTCACAAAATTAGATGGTATAGTCCGGTGCCATAGGCAAAGACTAACCAAAGAACAGGATGCTCGTTCATGGCAAACAATCAGTCGGAGTGGTGTTTGTTCATGTGGTTACTATGCGGTCAACAGTAAATATCTTAATCAGGGTCCTCACAACTTTGGGGGTTCCGCTACGCTGCCGGGATGAAGCCAGCGTATCGACGTACAACATGAACACCCAGGCGCGGCGCTGCGCAGCACTCCTTGTGGCATTGAATCTTCCTCGTAATGGAACAGGTAGCAGCAGGTAGGCACTTACCTCAGCCAGCGGTTTCAATCAGAAGCACAGGTCTGCAACATGCCATCCACAATCATCCCCATAGTTTGAAGGCTCAGGCTAGTGCTAGCTCTAAAAACATCCCTTGGTGGCCCACCATGGGAAAGCGATGTGAACCGACCCATGTCAAAGTGTCCAGGGAATCCAAAAGGGCAATTACAGCATTGGAGTCGTGTGACAATCCCCGTGGAACAGCTCAGAAGCACCGCAAGCAGACTATGGTTGGATTGGCCAAACTCAAAGCACCTAAGGTGGGGGTTTCCCCAAAAACAAAAAAGGTATGGGATTATTTATGGGTTTAATGTTTCACAAGGGGGCCCACAATCAATTACTACGATCCCAAGTTGAAAATGCAACAGGTTTGGGGGTTCCCCTCTATGTCCTGAAAACCTTCGTATCCTCACTAGGTGCTGGCTATGCTTGCCGGCTTGGTATTCTCCCTGAGTCTTCCATGGGCACCCCTTGACCATTGCGAGCTCTTTGCTGGAAAGCAATCAGTAACGCTTGGTGAAATCAAGGACTTTCAGAGTTGGAACATAACATAGAAATATGGTTTGCAACATGCCACCAAATGGAGGGACATGTTCCAACCTGGGGCCTAGTGGACGTTGGTAAAAAAACTTCTTTGGCGTTTGGGTTTAATCAATGCTTTCAAGTATAGGAATCTTTACATGCCTACCGCCACTCCAGGAGGGGCGCTCCTGTGCAGCCCTGGATTTGGAATACGGTGGGCCGGCGATGGATTTCCTCAAGCCAGAGGGATTTGTCCATGCAGCTTATCAAGTTCTGCGACTTAAGCCTGGAGCAAGTTGCACACTTGCTCCGGTTTGCAGCAGCTTTGTATGGGTGCCCCTTGATGTCAACCAGAAAAGGTTTAAAGTTTATCCCTGGGATACCTTCCCATAAACTTGGGATACCAGCATATCCATGTATCTATAGTTGCACACTCATATATATATATATAGATATAAATATAGATACTTAAAGCTATACAGCTATATCTATCATTGATTTTTCTACATGCAAGTATTTACATACCTATACACATATACTTGTATATATACATATTAACTTTTCTTGTATGTATGTGTATATATATACACATACATGTGCAAATGCGTCCCTTGACATATGCTCAGCTAAGGGCGAGGGGCACAACAAAGAGATGCTTGGCTTATCCTCTTGGAGATGGTTCGGTGGATTGTGTGGTGCAAGGAAATCGAATGGTATCACGTTGCTGCCTGTTGATTTTATTATGTGCTGCCCGTGGAATCTTTTGGTGCTTAGAGCAGCCTCGTGGTTCGTTGCTGGAACATCACCCAGCTTTCCAACTTCTCATGACCAAGATTCGGGTCTTTCGAAAACACATCCGAATGGTCGACTTTGGGGCTGAATCTGAGAAAGGCACATGGCTTTACTCAGGCCCAAAAACAATTTCCAAAGTGGCAGTTTTTCCAATTGTTTGGTTAGATAGGGTGGAAATGGAAATCTTTCACACCCCTTTCATTTTGTGGTTCCAACAATCCATCCATCCACCCACCCACTTAATAAGGTTCGGAACCCACAAAAATTGTTTTGCAGAAACCCAAAATGTTCTTGGGACCATCTTTGACTATACGAAGCCATCAAAGGGAATCGGGAACCCAAATGAAATTTTGGGGACCAAGTAGCAATACACCGTATCTGGGGATGAACCAAATGATTTCAGTTGTTTTAGCGGATGGATACTTCGGCAATCTTTATTTTGAGACATTCCCTGGTACATTGTTGTTTCCCATCCCTATTTGTATATCTATATGTCTAGGCTTTGTATCTATCAAACACCAGGCACACCATCTATCTATTTTGGTTGCTTTCTTTGCAACTATGTATGGATGTATGTAAGTATGTAAGTATGTAAGTATGTAAGTATGTAGGTATGTAAGTATGCAAGTATGTAAGTATGTAAGTATGTAAGTATGTAAGTATGTAAGTATGTAAGTATGTATGTATGTAAGTATGTATGTATGTATGTATGTATGTATGTATGTATGTATGTACTGATCTATTCATCTATCTTTCAATCCATCTACCAACCTATCCACACATCCACCTACCCACTTTCCACGAAGTACCATCCACCTGTCCATCTATCTACCTGTCCATTTGGTTATCGCTGTTTCCATCTGTCTATCTTGCCACCTGCTTTAATAAATACATCTGGTCCACATGCATCCTTCTATGTCACTCTTCATCTGCCTGCCTATCCATGCATCCATCTGTCCATCTATCTGTCCATCTGTTACCTATGTATCTATCTGTCAATCTGTGGAACGTGCAACTCTGTGTCTCTGTCTGTCTGTCTGTCTATCTGTCTGTCTATCTATCTATCTATTGTCTTTGAAACTAAGTATCTCTCCTTCTCTATCCCTCCTCTCTCCATCTATATATATCTTTCTCTCTCTCTATCTCTCTCTCTCTCTTTCTCAATTTCCCTTCGGTTTGTGAGTCACCTTTCCACTGATCAATCTATGAGACCATCCGTCTCCCATCCACCTAACTATCCCCAAGGATTCTTTCATTACCTATCCATTTTCCATTGATATTCAATATAGAGGGAAGATATATCTGTTTGAACTTAGATATATCAACCTCCACACCCGCTGCTGGCAGGACACCAAGAGATCGATGACATCGACAACTTCCATCCACCGCAGCACCTGCTGCCTCAGAGGACCGTGAGAACCCAGTTGGTTGATCACTACATCGACTCCCGAGGGGTCCGACGTGTGAAGGGTAATGGCAAGCTCAAACAGAGCCAAGCTTACCCAAAGCAGCCCCTAAGCTCAATCGTTGTGGTATAGTTTACCATTGGTTTCATCCTTAAGCTTGAATACCTTTATGGGCAATAAACCAACTGGGATGAAATGGGAAGTTCAAAAGCTAAATAAATATTTTCTTGGTCCTCTGAACATAGTCACATTGGCTGTTTCCAGGCCATTGGTATATAATTTGGGGTAAATGCTTTGGGAACTATAGACTAACCACCCCCAATTCACATTTGTACAAAAATCACATCATAACACTAGATCCACATCCACACCAGAATCCCAGGTTTGGGGTTGCGTTGGCACGGCTGCGATCCAGCCACATGCGAGAAACCAAGAGGAGAGCGAAGCGCTTTTTGCAAAGTGCCTTGGAAGAGGCCAAGTCGAAGAAGACCCAGAAGACTACCAATGAGCTAGCCTTTTGGATGAAGCATGCTGATCTTGACAGCGTGTTTCAATTCCTCACCCAATTTCAACCTCAGGTGCCATACATCTGGGTTATAGCCCCAAAATTTGGTTGAACGGGTGTCTTGACGGGAAATTCCTGTCTCTATAGCATTATATCCAGATCTCACTTGTTTGCAGGGGAAAATCTACTTTGTTGTCTCACTGTGGTCACCAAATTGATGGAAGTTTGCAACAGCACATCCACACACAGCCCAGCATAGCTGCAGTACTTTAGCATTTTAGGTCTTCCAATGAAAAATGCCAATTTCCATTGCCAGGGGATGCTATGCCGCGACTGGTGTTGAAAAACATTGGAAAGACAGGTGCGCCAGCCCCTATCCGTGCTATCCCAGCTTATGGTCAGGGTTTCAAACATTCAAGCATAAAAATCTATCTTATGATTCAAAAACAAAGCTGCGATTTGGCGAGAAAAAGCTGCGATTTGGCGAGAAATTATGCGAATGGTATATCCCCTCATTTTTTGACATATTCCGATGTTTCTCAAAACATTCTGTCGGAACCTTTTGGATTGATATTTCAAAGACATTTTGGATCAGGTGGGCCCAGTTCAGGTATCTAGGCATAGGACTAGCTCAGGCCAATGGCCAGAACAAAGGCCCATGCTACAACGGAGAAGGGTAGAAAACCTAAAGGTGAAAACCACCCCAAGGTCCCTGACCCTCCAGCTGTTCGAGTGACCGGCAAAAGCAAGCCAAAGGAGACTTCAGGAAGTCCATCATCCACCACTGCCTCCAGCAAGGGTGGCCCGTTTGTCTACAAGACACCCTCTGACAAAGGCACACGTTCTTTCAGGTCCCCAGAACCTATAGCAGAAGCCAAAGGCAAGAAGAAACGTCAGGCTGATCAAGATGTTGAGCAGCTCATGGCGGTGAATAAGTCCAAGGAAGCAAAAGTTGCCAAGAGAGAGGAAGAAAAGAAGGGTGCTGGGGCAGCTAAGACGAGTCAGGATCAGAAGGAGGTCAAGAAGAGGCCAAGCGCACTGAGGAAGACTGAGGTCAGCAGACAGGATGAGAAGGAACCAGAGGAGAAGGTGGAGGCAGCTGCAAAGAAGAGTAAGACAGGCAGCCGAGAGAAGACAGAGAAGGAGATCAACGACCAGAAGGACCAGAAGAAGAGTGAGCAGAAAGAGACAAATGTCAAAGGTGAGAAGGAGAAGAAGGAACGCAAGAAAGATAAAAAGGAGAAGGCAGGCGAAGGTGAGAAGGACAACAACCGAAAGAAGGAGAAGAAGACGAAGGAGGTTCATAGCGAGAAGGGCGAAGGTGAGAAGAAGGAGAAAGAAAAGAAGGAGAAAAAGGAGAAGCCGGACAAAGAGGAGAAAACAGAGAAGGAGGAAAATGAGAAGAAGGAGGACAATGGCAAGATGGCCAAATGTGAGACGAAGGAGAAAGGAAAGAAGGAGAAAAAGGAGAAACCGGACAAAGAGGAGAAAACAGAGAAGGAAGATGAGAAGACGGAGGACAATGGCAAAATTGCCAAATGTGAGACGAAGGAGAAAGGAAAGAAGGAGAAAGGAAAGAAGGAGAAAAAGGAGAAAGACAAAAAGGAGAAGGACAAAAAGGAGAAGGACAAGACAGAAGGATCTGAAGTGAAGACCGTTGAGAAGACTGAGAAGGAGAACAAGAAGACTGGCCATGCTCCCAGCAGTAGCTTCCAAGGCGTCCAGGCAGTGCTGGTCAAATCCAAAGAGTCGCGGTTGCAAAAAGAAAAGGAAGAGGCAGAGAAGAACAAGGCGAAGAAAAAGGACCCCTCTTCAGATTCTGAGGATAGCATGGACTCCATCGACAAAATGCTCCAGGAGTTGGAAACTGACAACGAGGACATGGACCTTGACGGAAAAGAGTTGTCGGGAGATGAGAAAGAGGAAGAAGGAGGTGAAGATGAATCTGACGGAGAGAAGGAGGAAGAAGGGGAAGAGAATGCAATCAGAGAGGAGGAAGAAGAAGGTGAAGGTGAAGCTGACGGAGAGAAGGTTGAAGAAGGAGAAGAGAAGGTTGAGAAAGAGGATGAAGACAAAGAAAGTCAGGATGGTGAGGAGGATGGAGAACTCAAGCTCATGAAGCCTGACACGACTTCCTTGCAATTGGCCCTGACAAACCCCAAAGATGATGGTGATGACTCAGACAGTGACACTTCTGGGTCCTGTTCTACTGTGGCTGATTCTGATGTTGGCGGGGATGGCGCTGTGGATTCTGAGGAATCTAGTTCGGACGGCCAAGCCTCGTCTTCAGAAGCTGGGCTCCAATCTCTTCCTGACGGCAGTGTGGCCAATGGATCCATTAGTGCTGCCGACGCGGTCAAAGCTGGGGCTGAGAAGGCAGAAGTCCCACAAAAGGCAAACAGTCCCTCAGTTTGTTGAGGAATGCTTTGGCTTACAAAAAGACTAGTTATTAAATGAACTTCTTGGTCAACCATGGATAAATCCATCCAAGTATGGCCTAACAATCTAACAGCAAACCATTGGGAGCCAATTTACATTGGGGACCACTTTGTAGTTTTGTTTGTCAGAGGCTCTTTACAAAGATTCAGTGTCAAAGTGATGCTCCCTTTTGCCCCTCTAAGGTGTGACCAACAAGCGTGAGTGGGATGTTTTCGCACGTGCTATAGGGAGCAAAAAGTTCCCTATCAAGCTTGCCTCGCACCTCCAGAAGGACAAGAATGGATTGTTCAACGATTGGTTGGCTGCAGGACAAAACTTTGACAAGCTACTTGTCTTGTAGGTTATCACCTGCCAGGATTCCACCAAATGGTCCACTACAGGAAGATCCAAACAAATGAATATCAACCAGTTTTCCACAACTATCTTGGTTCATGTGGTGGTTAAACCTCACGATAGGATGGTTCACTTCCAAAATGCCACCCCTATTCAATGACTACCAAGCCAAGGTTGGTCGTCAGGATGGAGCGCAAGATTGAATCGAAGAACAGTTTTCGTTCAGGCCGTGAGGGAATCAAACTTCGTGACTTGGAAAAAAAAATACCCAGCTGAGAAGGCCAAGAAATTGGCTGTGGCTTTGCGCAGCAAGGGTCTCTGGTACTGGGACGATGATTTTCCAGGGGATGAAGAGGATAGGGGTGTCCAAAAACCATTTTGAGATTCCTGAGGTTTCCATCAACCATATCACCATATCCAAATGGAAGATATAAATAGTTTAAGAAGATACATATAAACCCAAACTATTATATCACTTTGATCGCACTGCTGCACATGCAAAATCCCCAGGAGATTTTCTACTATGCTGGCAAAGCGAAAGAGGTTGCACATGAAGATACTACAGCTGATTCTATGGCCCTGCAAGGAGAAGCAGCCCCTGATGAGCAGACCTTGAATGACCTGACCCAAGAAGGTGGTCCTCTCCATGCTGGAGCCATGCCCGCCGCTGATGTCGCAGTCGCCGAAGGTGAGAAAGCCTTGTGGGAAGCGATGGGTGCCCAGGCGATGCAGAAAACAAAGACCCCGAAGCCCAAACCCGAGGCGGCTGAGGAGTTGGTTCCCAAGACTGTGAAAGAGCGCCTTGATTGACGCAAGTTCTAATGTTTTGGTTTCCCCAACATACCCCATGTCCAAAACAACACTACCTCAAAGGGAATAACTTATCCTTTAGAAACCCAAGCTGAAGTAAGGGGCTAGGTTATTCTTCTAGGAATTACCCTGACATGTTTGGCAGGAAAGCGGTGATTGCCATTGCAGAGATTCTCACAAAGTCGGCAGATGCGAGAAAGCTGGCATTGAGTCTCAAGAACGTTCAGTATGGGGGGGAACTACTTCAGCAACTCATGGGGTGTTCCGCGAAGTTGGAAAAACTTCATGAGAAGCTCCAAGATCTCGTGTCAAGAAGCAAGGACGGAGAAAACGAACCCAAGATCTTGAAACTCATGGCGCTTGCCGAAGATCATTGCAGCTGGTTTACCAAAGCTAAGGCGGGAATCCAACAGCCTTTGCAACCATTTCCCCAAAAGTCAAAAGACCCCTGTAGAACTCTGATTTAAAAGTGAATCTATTGGTTCTCATGGTCCTATTTCAAGATATGTAATATTTGGGTTGGGATTGGAAACCTGTTTCCACAAGGAAAATTTGATAATGTCTTGAGCTCATATTGAACAATGTCCCATATATCTATATATGCACACCAATCGAATTTACACCAACCTTCTCCCATGATTCAATCATAATTTGACATGCAGACCCTCTGCAGGCTGCTGCCCGAGCGATGTTGAATGGCTTGTACCCGAAGGCCAAAGCGAAGGGAAAAGCAAAGGCGAAAGCCAAAGCTTCGGCCGAAACCCGCCCTTTAGACAGTGAAAACACTGCCTGAGGGCCAAAATTTTTGGTGGCTTTTTGAGCTTTGGATTCCCTAGGCTTGATGGAGAGGGGGATCTCCATCTTAGATCCGGATCTCAAATCTTTGGCTCAGTTCAGCGCAGAAGAAAAACAATAGTGTTGTTTCAGCCCTTTTCAGCAATCCCATCCCCTGTTTTTAAATAGACCCCATGGCCAAGGTCATAGCCACCAAATAAATGAAGTAAATCCCGATACTAAACAACCATTACTTCTCAGGGTATATCATATATCTAATATTGAAAGCTACCCAACAGGTCCATGGCCATACCCACGCAGGTGCTGGCCTGCAGCAGCCACAGCCACAAGCAAAGAGTCATCCCAGGTGCAGAGCCTGGGAAGGTTTGCATTCGATCACAAACATTCCCTTCGCTTGGGTAAAACATTGGGAAATCTGGTTTGGAATGATGTTTTAATTTTGGAGTTTCGCCTCCTTCATGTCTATCTATCTCAGGACCTCTTTCAAGAAGAGAACCCAATATGAGAAGATGCCTTTTAGTCATCAGGCAGAGCAGTTCATACGAATCTTGGCTTTAACATTCAATATACACACATGTGTTGGACATCGTGTTGATTGATGATACATGGATGGGTGTTCATACCAACCTGTGGCCATCAAGGAATGATCGGCTCGGGAAAGGCCCACGTGCACACCGTTGTGTCAATTGCGCAGGCACAATGCATGGATGCCCCAACTACACCAGCTATCACGGCGTTTGCCTCTTTGGGAACATTTGGGACCAATCCTTCCAACGAAGAAAGGGATCTTCACAGATGGCTCCGCAGGATCTACAACATAGAACTGGAGGTTTACCCAGTGAAAATGGTTTTACAGGTCACTAGATTTGCACAAAGACTGAATAAAAGATATACTGGAAAATAAGGGGAAACATGTTTTAGTGGGGGCCTCCAGCAAACAATGATGCACCAAGGTATCTGAGTCCATGGACCCCCAGGAAATCTCTGTGCCAGTTTTATTGCCACACGAGATATTGGATGCTGTGGCCCGGGCCGGACATCAGCAGGCGTGGGCGATCTCAACCTTGGAACATGGAATGTAGCGAACTTGTTTAGGGGATCAAGGGGTAGTGATTGTTGGGGATGTTATTTGTCTACTGGGTTTCCCTTCATGCCCCTGGCAGTTTGGAAATTCAATGCTGGGCAACCGAAATGAAACAGCCATTGAAGAGTTCTGGAACCATTGCTTCACATGTCGAGATTGGCGTGATCATCCTGCGTTGAATGATGACAGTGTTCCCAAAAAGAGTGCCTTGATTGTATGTTGAATCTGAAAGGTATGAGTCACCTAGTTTGCCATACTCACCACATCTTTATTCATCCAAATTTCACAAATGCACTCAAAAGGGGTGCCTCGTAGCTGTCCAACCAAGGATTGATTCCGATGTCTATCCATTGTGATGGAGCTGAATTTTTCCGAAACTCGGAGTTTTATGTGTGGAGCATCTCGTCAATCCTGTCTGCGGGAAGTGTTTCTAGGCGCCTTTCAAAAAGAAAATGCGATGCACATTCAAACTCAGTTTTTGTTTAAATGTGTGTGGTGTGAACCTCTGCGAAAATTGAAATTAGGTTGTGGACATCAAGTTTCCTTGCGTGATCTTGCCATACGAGTGCATCTCAAATATGGAAGCCACTCAGTGGCAACGCCATTTCATGTCCTTCATTTTTTAAAAAAGAAAGATGTTGCACAAGCGAGCGCGCATGTGTGAGGTGCGGAAGCGGGTGCACGGGCTTATTGCCCAATTGCTGGGCTGGTCACTGCAAGTGGCTACAGCAGGAACTTTTCCATCCCGTGGGTTTCATGATGAGTGCTTTGAGAAATCCACCCTTCGGTACAAGAAACAAGGGAAGCAGTTGGCCCATGGTTGGAGGTAGGGGTTTGCATGTGATTCCCAACATCTTTGTTTTAAAAAAGAATATGTTTTTTCTTCACCAGCCTATACCAACCCAATGGTTTGTTCACAAATGAGATTTCCCTTGCAGGGCGGCCTACTGGGCTATGAGATATGACGGGAAAGCACGTGTTGAATGCAACCAGTTCGAAAGATTTTACAACTGTAGGCTGATGTGCGAATCGTGCCTCTCTCAGAGGAGGACAAAAAAATCAGATCCCCAAATGTGGTTTTTCGACTTCAGGGAGACATCACCAAGACATCTGACAACTATCGATGATGCTACTTACAGGCAAACTTGCAAAACATTGTCGCCCTATCATATCATCCCTGGATGGTCTCTTGGTACTTGTCTCAGAGACATTCTTCACGTGGTCTTTTTGGGGACAGCGAAAGATCTCCTACCAAGTCTTCTTGCCGATTGGTTGGACCATGGACTGTTGGGTGGACCACTCATGACCGTTGATGATCGGCTACGGGCTTTTTCCCTGGAAATGCATGCTACTTTTCGACGGGAAAGGTCGCTCATGCACAGCTTTGCAATGTTTTGTTGGGTGTCAAACTAAAAAAATGCAGCTCTTGCCCTTGCTGGGAATTTATGCCTGGTTTGACAAGATGTAGTCCAAAATGTTGCGCCTACCCGGCTTACTGAGGATTTCTGTGCGCAAAATCTTCTTGACTGCTCGGAACACTGGATTGGACACGCCCAAGGAGTACCCTATCTTAGGACGGGCTTTCGAGGCTGCCCACATTAAGGTGCTCCTTTGGTATTTCTGCACGAAAGCTATCCAGTTTGCGGATTCCACACAGGTTTCTTGATTACTGCTGTGTTCCTTCCTATTGGTGAGAGATGTTGATGTGGTTGTGTTGTTGTACTATCAGTTCCGGTTTTTGAAGTTCTGTTGATTAAGCAAAGGATTTCCCCAAACTAGCAAGCCAGGGTTTCCAAAACAAGTGTACCCTTATTCATTCAGTCAAAATTGATGTTGCAATAGTTGGCAACACTCCCTGCTGGTTTACAAAAACAACTTCCAATCCGAGGCTCACATTCTGAAAGGGGGTTCCCTATGCATCTGGGCTTTGACAGCCGCTGTGCACAAAATGGACTGTTGCGATATCATCTTGACGGCTGAGGATGCAGCTGAAATCCATTCGCTGTTGTATCAGCACCTCCTGCATTGGCAGGGGCTGTCCCAACACTACCACCAGCAAAAGATGTGCCGGTGGAAACTTAGACCCAAACACCACGACCTAGAAGAACTTTCCAAAAAAGTGGTGGAGACACAGATAAACCCAAGGTTTACTGCGTGCTGGCAGGATGAGAGTTATTTGGGGCAACTAAAAATGGTTGCTACTCACTGCCATCCCTCTACCGTTTTGCTGAGGATCTTTCAAAGGATCATCATGCGTTTAGGACAACACTGGCAAGAAGTCAGGAATCACTCGCAGCAGCTCTCCTGAAAAAAATCACTGCATTCAGCTGCCATCCAGGCACCGGAAGCGATGACAAGTTTGAACCAGGTTGTTTTTCTTTTGTGGTTCTGATCAAAGTTTGGTGCTGGTTCATGTCCATGGTTGACTTTACAGCCAGAGTTTTAAATTTGACCCAAACCCATGTCAGGTATACAGGCACAGGCACATAAGTATATAGTACATATGGTATATGGTGGGGTATTTCTAAACATAAGAATATACAAAGACAAGTAGACACACAATATGTGCGAAACATATATATATATGTGATTTTGTTCTGACACCACAGTAGTTTGTGCGTCAAACTATCTGGTTTGACATTGAGGCTGTGCTTGAACGTTTGACCCGCTGCAGCTAACAGTGCGGCCGTGCCACATCATTCTGTACCCGCCCACCATCGCCCAGCAGTTCAGTGGGTTCAACCAATTGTGATTTCACACAAAGCTGATGTTTTGATGTTGTTTGGGTTATTTCCAAACACAAGTTCTGACGTACCCTGCCACCAATTGGAACAAAAAGACACTACACATGCCAAAAGCCAAAGCGCAGCCGTTCAGCTTGCTACTATACGGTTGTCCTTTATCCCCCCCAAAAAAATTATGTATATGTATATATACATATAGAGCCAACAAAAACCTTTTTCTCTCCAGCGCTTTGCCTTGGTGTCCAACCAAGGCAAGCCAGTCTCAAAAGCTATTGTACATATGGGGAAAGCATATCCCCTGCGGGTCTGCATCTTGTCCATGCACCTCTTACCACGACTCTTTGTCAATGCTATGCAAGCATGCAAGCAACTGTCAAGACAGTGAGCATAGCGAACCTTCTTGGCAACCACCGACTTTCAAAGCCATCACCAGATCTGTAAGAAGATCTCCTTGTACTTTGCCTTTTTCCTTGCATGCGCATCTTGCGACATGCCTTCGCAGACACACCAAGTGCACATGGTTGTAGTT
>BGPT01002108.1:205866-234054 GCA_003297045.1 Symbiodinium sp. clade C Y103 | reverse complement strand
CTATGTGGAGCACCACCTCCGGCCCATCACCGAAGCCACTTCAACGCAAGGCGGAAGCCGAGCCCTACCTGCTACTCGTCAGCAGGATCCAGATGTCACTCGAACATCCCGACCGGGATATGGACGACATCAGGGGTCTCGACGTGGCTACACTCAGGAGGAGTGGAATGCCTACTACGCCCAATGGACGGATGCGGAATGGGAGGCCTGGCGTCAACGACGACAAGGTCACCAATACCGTGAGCGAGGTCACTTTCCGGGCTATCGCTGAGTCATCGCGGAGCGGAAGCTCACGCCTGAAGTAGATGGATCGTCTGCAACGGGCTGTGAAACAGCTTCCGCATGCACATGTTGGTGCATATTTTCGCGTGACCACTTTTCACAAATCTCAACCTAGTGCGCTAAGTTGGAATTTTGCCACATTTGTTTAATTTGAGCATCCGAATTTTTCTTCCGATAATCCGTTTGGCTTTTGGCAGTTTGTGATCGTATGCCATGATTCCTTCTTGTTTGCACACGTCTGGTAGTTGCATGACTGCGGAGCGGAAGCTCTTGCCCTATGAAACTAGGGCTTTCATTTCAGCATTTCTAAATGCTTCCCCGCAGCTAGAATCTGAATTCAGATTTTGCTAGGTCACATGTGTGACCCATTTCGGTTTTTGCATCCGTACATGCTCCCGGGCGACCACAAGATCTTTTGTTGCCGCGTGGAAACGCTGGCCTTTGTAACGGGCCACTTCTTTTCCACTGCATGCCTCTGATCGTCCACAAGCCCGGTCGAGCCAAAATAAATTCGAGAGCTTTGCACTTCCAGTTTCATGCATCCGTGCATTCGATAGGAATCCACTTTATGTCGATCCCCATGCACTGTTTTGCTCATGTTCGCCTGCCACACTTGTGTACCTGAGGTGGAAACGGAAGAAGCCGAAAGGTCAGGCTTCTCCCGGGGTTTCGATTGGGTTTGTTCTTTGTTGTTTTGTCTTAGGGCATCCCTTACCTATTGTGCTACCTTTGAATTTGCAGCTTCACCCCATTGTAAATAGTAGCTTCGCTGCACGGGGGGTGTTGTTGCACAATATAGTACACAGTATTACCATTTCACCTCTGTATACTATGACTGTGGTATGGCTCAAGACGTAAAAGGGTGTTTGACTGTGCACAAGCTTTTGTGGTCTAATAGCGGCTACTTACCTGTTTCAATAAAATACAACTACCACTACCACTACCACTACCACTCAGTCGGTGGGTTCGCTCTGCCACAACAACTCACCTCTCCTATAGGTTTCCTATCTTTGAAACTTCCGCCACCGCCTTGTGCGGTACTACTGGTATGTTCAATTCCTGGAGTCAGTCTTTGGTATGGTGAAAATTCAATGGTACCACGGTGGTTTGCACAAGATCCTTGTCCTCGAAACCCCCAGACTTGTCACTTTTTCTGGAGCTTGCACATGAGGAGTCAAGCTGGAAGATAGGGTTGGAACTCTGATGTGGAACTCTGCCTGGCATTTGGAATGCCTCTTGCCTCGAGACTCTCAGTCCGTGCCCTTTGATGAGCAGGATGCAAAGAGTCGAAGAGCTGTGCTGTTGCATACTGTTGCCCCCTCTCCCTTGACAATTGTTTGCTCTTTTTAGCAGTGCTTCCGCGAAGGTTATCATGCTATTCCGTGCATGGGAGCAGTGCTGCACACGTTGAATCTTCGTTTGGGACCTGCGGAGCCTTGAGCTGAAGACTTAAATCTGGCACTTCGTGTCCCAATCCCCTCGTTGGAGTCCAGCCAAGATATGCCAAATCAATCCAAATTATACCTGGATTATCCTGGATTATACTATATTCTATTTTGACATTTAGTTTAACAATGTTGAACAATGTTTTGCGTGACCATACATGACCTGTTTGGCACCTTTGCGGCCCTTGCATGGGTTACATGCGTTGACATGACATGGAACCCAGGAGCACTGCAATCGAACTTGCATATATTTGCAGTACATACCCAGCACATTGATCTGCAGGGTATGGTCCGACCATACAACATAACCACCTAGCAAGCTAAGAAGGGCGCAGGCTTTGCACTTGTTTTTTTTTACCGTGTTTGTATGTTTTCTTCTTGGGTGGGTTGGGTGTAAGGGATCCGCATGGATCTGCATGGATCCGCCTGATGTTCAATCATCCTAAATTACGTTGAAATCGCGGCAAGTTTTTATCGCAAGATATCGCAAGTTTTGGCAGTGAACACCGGTGAGGTGCTTGACGTGTCGTGTTGATTGATTGAACTTGAGGCTTGATCAGAGAGTTGACTCTGGTTTTTATATATATATATATATGTGTGTGTGTATTTGTGTGTGTGTGTGTGTATGTATATACATGTGATATGGTTTGGGTTGATCTGGCCATATTTGGACCAGAGTCATTTGCGCTGATATCTTCCCTGGCTTAAACTTGAAGCTTGGGTTAAACAACATGCAGGAGCTTCGTGCTCATTGAGGCTCATGTACGTTTACTACAAAACAGGTCCCGCATGTGCTTGCTTTCAGTCAAAAGGATGTGCAAAATCACCTCACAGTTGAGGATTTGGGCTACATCATTGAGCATGCGCAAGACCGCACCCTGGCTCCAAAGTTTTTGCTGGTCCTTCTTTCTCCTCCTTCGCTGTTCCCGGTCAATGTTCAACAGGGGTTGTTTCGACACAAGGATGCCAATCAAGAGATGAATTGCTCAATTGCTCATTCAAGGTTCTGCAAGAACTTTGCTGCCGTTGTGACTGACAGCTGCACCGACAGAGCTGAGGCATCATCATCTCAGACTGTGACATGCTGAAACTTCTTGCCCAAGTTGATGCCTCGATCATTCAGAGAGTCGAGCTCTTGGTTTGCAGCCCGGACGCATTCAGGAACATCCAAGCCAGTGTTTTCGAGGACTATATTGTCAAACATGACGTGCCAAGCAGATTTGGTATTGCATGACTTCCAACAGTTTTTGCTATGAAGAACTGTTTCAATGCGATCAACATGGCCACATGCAAGACTCAAAACAAAGGTTCCCCCCTGGCGTCAACACATGATGTGGCAAAGTCGGCGATTGCCTAAGGTGTCGGAGAAGACGGTGTGCCAGGGCAATGGCAGCTTCCACAAGGTCTCGTGAAGCATCGTGCTGTCCCCTTGATAGACCTGCATAGGCATAGGTGAAGACTCAAAACAGGAACAGACAGACAACTTATCAAAAGGTGTAGCAGGTAGCTTTGTCCGCTCTCAACCTTGTTTTGTGAGGTTATGTCTATTGGCTTGTCTGGTTCGTGGCAGAAGTCAATCACAACAGTGACATAAGTCCTTGCGCTGCCTTTCGCAGCAACTTGCTCGGTCACTTCAAAGACTTTGAACCCTTCTTACGGGCATTCCTGCGCGCCGCCATGAAGGACTAGATGCATCCAAAGCCATCGACTACGAAGAGCTTCCGAGCTGTTTTTGGATGCGCAAACCCTCCCAAAAATATACATGCGTGTCCGTGCGGAATATATACATATGATTATAAGTGATTATGTCTTTACATTTGTGTACATATATGTATATATGATTATATATGTATCTTGTGTGTGTGTGCAAATTGTATGTGTATATATATATATATGTCAATGGTTCTATTCTTTTGCTCTCTTGCTTGAGATGAAGTCCCGCTGAGGCGGAAGGTTCATATGATGACATGACATGTACCCTGCCATGGTTGGAAATCAACACTCCCTCTTAAGTGTTGAAAACTTTACAAATCTCTTCAGCTGCCAAATTCCCGGACTGCCGTCGTCCCGGGATAGTTCACTGTGGCTGGCTCCTGTGGCAAGCAATTCGCTGCCTCCATGTAGGCTTTGAAATCTTCGGCCTTGGCAGACTTGTTGGAATTCTTCACAATCCAGATCAGGTAATCTTTGGTCTCTTTGTTGGAGTCGGCCTCATGAATCAACTTGACGTATGTCATACGACGACCAGCGACTTTGGGCAAGGTGCAAATGGTCTTCCCCCACATCTCCAGGGACTCCACTCCTGGTGGCAAGCTATGCTTGCTCGTTTCCTTCTTCGCACCATCAGTCGCAGTGACAATGGGGCCCTGCTTCATGCCACTTCCGCTCGCCATAGAGATCACATCGAACTCATCGGCATCCCCATCTAGCTCAACCTCGTGATCGGCAAAAAGCCTACGCTTGCTGCCATCATGCATGGATCCAGTTGAGGTATCCACACGACCATCCATGGAACCCTGAGACTTCGGCTGATTTGCTGCCTGAAGAGCAGCTTCCCACATACCAGTCTGCCTCAAGACATTGATGATGGCCACGGCCTGATGCAAGTCGAAGCCCGAGGGAGTTGAGGAGGCCATGCTCGCAGCGATGAAAAGATTCACGGTCACGTGATGAATCACAAAAATGGAACTAGTCACCCTTTGGTGCTCTGCTATTTGAACAGGCCGGAAGGAAAATGTGAGAGCTCAACCATGATGCTGTACACACACAGGCGGCAAACTCTCTAAGTATGACCCCTACTTATCCCCATTATTGGACTAACTTACCCCAAGTAGGTTAATCAGACTGCACTTAATTTGTTTTTGGACTTCTTTTGGCTTGTTTGGCATTCCTTTCTTCTGCTTCTTTTTGTTGTTGCAACATCTTTCGGCGATCACGTTCTTCTCTGAACTGCTTCTTTTGCTCAAGAACCGATGCTTCATCGTTCAGCTGGTATTCTCCTAGGTGGAGTGCTGACCTCAACAAATCGGCTGGATCCTGTTGATCCTTCGTCAGACCGTCTGCTAGCATCAAGCTAGTGGGACACCAACGGACACACAACTTGCACCTGTGCATGCATTGTTTCACTATTGCAAGATCTATGGCAACCCTTTTATCTTCAGCCTTGGAAACTGATGACAGTGAAATGAGATTATCATAGAGACTTTTGCAATCGGTTATGCCCACTATTGACACATGATCGATCTGGTCGCGGAGCTTCAAACCATTCACCAACACGGCTGGTGCGGAAGCATCTTGCCATTGCTGACTTGTTCTCAAATCAAACACACCATGTTTGGCCTCAGAGAGCATGAGGGCCATCCATTCACTAACTGCTGCAGCAGTGGCATATGCCTGAGCTTCTCCGGCAAGTGTCGATGCTACCTTCCTAGGCAACTTATACGACTTCCAAGCAAAAGGGGACCAAGGACTGTTGTGGTTTTCTGCTAACTTGGAATCCACAAATGCTGCAATGTACCCAGCTTGAGTACTGTATGCCTTTGCATTTCCGAAACCAGCATCAGAGTGAAAACAAATGCAAAGATTCTCCCATGGGATCTTCTTGACAGTGATTTCAACATTGGAATACTGTTTCGCTCGATGAACCAACTGGTTGGCATACAGTAAATCTCGAACCTTTGGACTTGGGAAACACTGCTGTGAAAAGGAAGTCTGCACTCCTAGGTCGGGTCTGGTTTGACCACATAGCCAATTCGCTGCACCATTGATGGCACGTAAGGCGGCTGTTTCTCTGTCAGTGGCACATGAGTTTTTGTCACGTTGTCGTTCTTTGGAAAGTGAAATGGGTCGTAAATGTTGAGCATAGTCCTTTTGTTGATATGTGATTTCCATTGTACGAGGGTCTTGAAAGTATGTGACACCACAGAACTCTCCACTACCCTGACGCCACTTTCGGTAGGGGAACCTGGCTTTCAACTTGGCAATTGCAGCTTCATATGTAGGACCTTGACCTCCAGTGATAGTGTCGTCAACATGTGCTCCTAAGATGCCACACAACTTAGGTTTCTCACCAGACTTTGAAGGTTCATACAGATAATACAAACAATTGTCAAATTGTGATTTGCTCCAACCACCTGCTTGAACTTCTCCATCGAATGTGTGCCACCAGTTAAATGGAGCGTCATTGGAACCGTAGACATTGCCTATGACCTCGATAACATCATCAGGGTCCAAACCAGGTACGCCTCCTTCCGGCTGACTCGCAAACAGTGGTGCAAACTTAGGGTTGATAGGTCCAGCTTCCAAAAAAGCACCTTTGATATCACCCAACTGCATTAGCCAACCTTTGCTAACCAGGGTTTGCAACACCAGAGCTCTGGACAACTGATGGAGGGTAGGCGAGTGACATACGCCTGAGCCGATCTTCTCCTTGAAGTCAGGATCTAAGTGACCCTGCAAGCACCAGCGAGACTTGATCCACCATCCTCATCATTCTTGTTGACAACCACAAAACGACTGCCAATGAAACGGTGTTGCTGTTTCTCTCGAATCTCTTTGGCTTTCTTTCCCTTCCAGATTCGAATTGCATTCTTACCAAGAAGAGTTTCCCATTCTATGGTTTTGGATTCGTCAACACGCTTTTGAAGAACAGGATCATGTCCGCAAGGACGCATTTCCTTTTGTGCTTTCTTCTGAAGAAAGGCTGCTATCAATACCTCTACTGGTCTCATGTTGCTGTGCTGAGCGATTTCTGCTGCGAGAGTTTCAAACTCGCCGCTGACGGCATCTCCAAGACGTGCTCGGACTGCTGGTCGATCTCCATCAGAAAGTGGACTGGCTTCCCGCTTTGAACTATCTCCTCTAGGACTACTCACTTCAGGCATAGGACTATCGGCTTCAGGTTGGAGTTGCTGTTCGATCAAGGTTGGAACTAACTCTTGCATCATTTCAGCAAAGTCATCTTGCTCCATCATGGGAGGCCTATGCAGAAACTCAGGAGCATGTTTGTAAGTATGTCGCACTCTTCTAAAGGGACCATATTCTTCAGTTTTTGGCATGTTGCGGAGTTTTTGCCAGGTGATTTCTGTGAATCCTCAATTGGTGGAGATGTTGAGACTGTAGCAGGAGCACTTTCTTGACTTGGCTCTTCGGGCAAAGGCTGCTGTGCTAACTCGCCAGCTGATCGAGCGACTGCATCTTGTCTCACGGATTGGTCAATCTGTTCCGGCGCTTTTGGGACATCTTGATTGTCAACAAATTGACTCTTTGGAAACTGTCCTTTCTCTAGCAACGTCTTGATACCTAACAACTCGTTTTGATCAAAACTTGCTATGGTCTTCTCATCGGATGATGCATGCCGGAGTTGTTCTGGTGAACAGCGGAACAGATTCCTACGGTGAGCCACAACAAAATTCACGCCGATCTTGCCGAGAACGAGTGCTGCACCATACCACCTGCCCCCACGGATGAGTGTACCACTTTGCCATTTCTGTGACCTCCAGTAGAAAACCCAATCACCTGATGCAAACTGTCTTTGAACCCTAGGACGAGCTCTGAGGGCAGTGCGGAGTGCTTTGTCGTCTTGACATTGCAAGACTGCTAGTCTGGCAGCTTGTCTAATGGCTTGCGAACGTTGATATCCCGCATCAGCGAGAACTGCATCCGAGGCTGCTATGTGAGTGTCTTCCTGCAACAAGTCTTGGGGAACACGAGGATTTCGACCAAAAACAAGTTGATACGGACTGGCACCTGCTTCACTGATCAGTGCATTTTTGGCGATCTGAGTTTGCATCACACAATCAACAAATTCTTCGCCAGAGGTTGGTTGACACTCGTCGCAGACCCGTTCGAAAATCTTTGCAAACCAATGACCATGCCGCTCGACCTTTCCCAGTTGCCAGTGTGAATCAGCTGCGATATGGCTGGTATCTATACCCATGGAATCGCAGTAATCCCCTAGCATTTCACTGAGATTGGAACTAGACGGATCCATTTCCAGCATCTTTGGAACACCAGCCCATGCTATCCAAGAGTCACGAAGAACACCTTTGGTGAGTTCTGCATTTTCTCTCTGGAAAATAGGAGCCATGATATGCAGTGACGTGGCATAATCTATGATGCTGATGCATGGAACCATTTGATTTGGACGCCAGCCTGGGAGATACTTTACGTCCAACCCCACTTTCTCATTGAACTCAGTGATTCGAGAAACTTTGGCTGGAAGTGAACTGGCCGGCTGAACATGATTCTTACATACATCGCACTCAAAGGATTGAGCTGCACGAATTGCCGCAGCGGATGCATTGCTGTGTCGGAGGATTCTGATCAAATCTTTCACATGTGGGTGTCCTAGATTACAGTGCAAACGCTTGATGGCTTGAAGGATTTTTGGATCTTTCTCCTCGGCACTTGCAGATTGCGGCTGACTATCAGGCTGTTGCGCATGCTGAACTTCACTCGCAAGACATTCCAGGTCAGCCCCAAGAGACACCCGATTGGTTTTCAATTCCTGCACTTGGATTGGCAAGCATGTCTCAAGCATCTTGGAAACAAAACTACGAGTGTATTCAGCACAGAATGAGCTAACGTTCGTTCCATCCTTCAACTTTCCTTGAATTGTTCGATGTCTTGGGCATCCTGGACACTTCAAGAACAGGTGGCTACGATCGGCTGGACAGGAACTCATGATACCAGTGGCTTTCTGAATTGGTAATTGAGTATCTGGACACCGTAAATCATAGGCACACATGTCTATCCTACGAACCCCAAACTTACGCTTGAGTGGTTGCATCACAGGATCTTCCCAAACTTCTGAGGGCCATGGATGTTCGAACATGAACTCACCTCCACGTTTGAGTTGTTTCTGAATCTGTTTCTCACAAAACTGCACTTGTTTTCGGGATTTCTTGATGAGACGGGCATTCTCGAGAGGAGTTCTATAAATCCTATTCAAGTGATCCCATCCACCCCGATTGCGACATGGCGGACAGAGGATTAAGAGGTCAGGCTTGGCCTCATCTAATTCCTGATCCACCCTGGCTTGAACTACCGGATCTTCTAAGTCCTGCCCTTGTTTCACATCATAGGACAACCCTTGAGCTCCTAGCCGTTGCGCTTCAAGTGCAAATCTGGGCGGTGAAAACAATTCTGCAACCAGAACCTGGGATCCTTTGGCCTTCTGAGATTTTTGGAACTGTGCAAGTAAACAGCGACATTCCTTCTTTTTCAGAGTAACCTTGGTCTTAGTTTTTGCTAGTGCAGTCTGTTTATCATTACCATCACATGGGGTCCTAGATTGGGAAGGACTACCATGGGGTTTATCTACATGACTGGCATGAGTGTTTTGGGTGACACTCCGGTCCTGAGCAGGCTTGGATCGGACCTTTTTGGGAAAGTCCAGGATGTCGATCAGAACCTGGCCAGCTTCATTGGTGATCATCGCTGCCTTAGTATCCAGAAAATGAAGAGCACTTTCGCCAAAATCGATCTTGGCTTGCAGTTTCTCCAATGTCGGACGACCAATCAGCAGAGGAGCGCTCCCAGAAATGACTGCCGCATCAATCAATCCGAAGCGACCGGCAATCCCAACTGGAATCTTCACAGCAATCTGAGATCTTTCTATGGCACCATTTCCAAACCGAAATGAATTGTCAGCATGATATGATACCACTGTTCCATACCCGCACTCCTCAATCATAGGCTTGAGTAAATCCAAAGTGTGCTGACCCACCAAGGTACGTCCACAACCAGAATCTACGACTCCGTAGCCCGGTGACTGAATGAGTCCCGATGCGAACACTTCAGTTGCCATTCCCACAAATGAGGGAGCTCCATGATCACTATCCTGTTGAACTTCTACATAGTTGACAGTTGTTGAAGAAGATGCATCAGCCCCAGATTTCCCACTGCCAGTGTTGGACGATTTGCATTCCCTCGCCCAGTGACCTAACTGTCCACATTTTCTGCAGCGAGTTCGTTTCTTCAACTCTTCAACTTCGATCCTGAAACTGCGCTTCGTTTTGTCGGCAGCCCCAAACTGTCGTTTCTGTTGAAACTTTGAGATCTCCTTCCTGCGCTCACGCCAGGAAACAGCCAAGGCCTCCGCCGCCTCATTCTCAGCGAAAACGTCCTCGCCATCCACAAGAGCGTCCTCGAGCGAAATCTCATGATCAGCCAATAGGGCTTCAACATCACCAAAGACATGCTCGGAATCCTCAGATACCACATCCAGCTTTTCAGGTTCCACCTGAAACACAGTGGCACATCGCTTTTTCCCCATAGCCTTGTAGAGAGGAAAGCAAGATCTCAAAGCAGAGGTGATGTCATCGAATTGCAGACTTCCTTGGGCTTTGGCCTTCACTATGGCCTTTTGTTCTTCTGTCAAACCTATGCAGTGTAGGGCAATCCACCCACGAGCTTCAGACGGAAAGTCAACTGCTGCACGACGTTTGCACTTCTCAAACGTCTCTTTGACCCGAGCCGTCCACTGTTTCATCGACTCCTGGTCATGAGCAGAAAGGGCAAAAACCTCGCCCAAGATCTCCCCCATCATGTCGTGCTGTTCCTTTTCAGGAAATCGCTCATGGAGCGCTGACCAAATCAGCTTATCACCATCTTCAACAGCTAATTGGTCCAGGGTCAGGTGTTCGCAGGCATCCCACGCCTTACCATCCAGCAGTGTCAGAAGCCACGGAGCTTTCTGAGTTGGCTTGAGGTCCTTGATGGTCATCATCTTAGCCTGGGCCCATGTCTTCCATTTCCTCAGCTGCTTCCCTGGGTCTTCGTCATCACCATTGAATCGTTTGCACGACCCATGAGAAGCAGCTTCCTTTTCGTTCCCTGCCATGACCTTGGCCTCGCGACAACCGTGTCAGGCCAGCTGAGCCCCTGGTGGGGCTCCGCTACCAATGTCAATGTTCTATTCTTTTGCTCTCTTGCTTGAGATGAAGTCCCGCTGAGGCGGAAGGTTCATATGATGACATGACATGTACCCTGCCATGGTTGGAAATCAACATATATATGTGTGTGTGTGTTTTGTGTGTGTGTGCATGTATATATTTATATATATATATATACGTATTTTGTGTGTGCAATAATAATAATAATAATAATAATAATAATAATATATGTATGAATGAATGAATGTATGTATGTATGTATGTATGTGTGTAATGTAATGTAATGTAATGCAATGCAATGCAATGTAATGTAATGTAATGCAATGCAATGTAATGTTACGTAATGTAATGTAATGTAATGCCATGTAATGTAATGTAATGCAATGTAATGTAAGGTAATGTAATGTATGTATGTATGTACATATATATATATATAGATATATACATACATACACCTATATACATACATATGTACAAACATATGTACATACATACACACATACAATATCGGTTACATAATACCACCCCAAGGGTGCCCCAGAAGAAAACATAACAATCCCTTCTAAATCGGATTCCAAAATGAACCTAGCGACCACTAGAGTTTCTGGAGCAGAAGTAGAGGAAAAAACGGAAAAAAAAGATACTCGAGCAGGTGTTGCTTGCGAATCTTTTCTATCATGAAACTTTCACAGCAAGGGTTAACAACCAAAAATGATGTGTTCTATCCTTAACTCTTAGAAACTTCAGTTTGTTGTAGAATTCTGTCGGTGACCTCTCGTGATATATGTCGGTGACCTCTGGTGGTATATATCATTCATTTTGCCCCTTTGTTCTTGTGGAAACCTGCCAGGTTCCGTTAGAAATCCATAGGTTGTGATACAGTATCAATATTTTTTGGAACATGCAGTGCGCGGCAACTAGCAGAAGATGGGGGACAACCAGGAATATCTTTTTTACCTTGATATATTGATTTTCCAAGATGGTCTCCGAGAAGAACATATCTAGATTGGCACTATTCTTTAAACTCTTTGTAGACTGGTCATCCTTTTGGGACATTTTGGGACGACGGTTTCCGAGAAAAGTATAATTAGAAAACTTACGTATAGAAAAACAGAAAACAATCGAAAGTATCAAGAATATATTGGTCACAAATTCATCAAAAAAGGTAGCCGGCCAGATCCAGCTGCAAAAATGCATTTGTCAATAGAAGACTCCGTTTGAAATTGCACGAACAAAAACTGTAATGAAAACCAATAATGGTAAAATGCATTAAAATGCTGGAATAAGTTCAAAACTCAGGAAAAACCATGCCAAAATGATGAAATCGGTCGAAGAAATTGATGGAAACCCATGGTACAGTGATGAAATGGGTTGAAAAACTGCAGCGAAAACATGCCAACATGACGAAAGGGGGTTGGCAGTCGTAAACTATTTAATAGGTTTAAAACCTAGGAAAACCATGCCCGAATGATGAAAGAGGTTGAAAAGACTGATGAAAGCCCATGTTAAAATCATGAAATAGGTTGAAACACTGGGGGAAAACAATGCCAAAATGACGAAATAGGTTGAACAAGTGGTGAAAACCCACGGTAAAATCATGACATAGGTCGAAAGCTTGTGACAAATAATGCAGAAAAACAAGGGGAAAAAAAACAATGATAGGGGGGAAAAAAGTATTGTAACTGCATCGTCCTTTGTGTCCTTTTTTTGTACGGGGGCACACCCGGCAAATCTATCCTGTTCTTTTTTTCTATAATTCTGTAGGCGACTGCATTGCTAGGGGGAAGAGATCATTTACCTCACATTTTGGACGATTTTTAATTTGGCACACACACATTCTCGGTGGTGTTGGTATGTGTTGGTGGCCTTCGCTGGAGCAAAAGTCAATCGGGTTTTTGTGATAATTGAAGCATAGTTGGCCCCCCGCGCCTGACAAATCCGTTGTCTCATGCAGAAGAACGTTCATTTTTCTGCCACGGATTACGAATACAAATCAAGTAAGTGGGTTGTACAGTAGTGGGCTTGACTATGCACCTTCTGCCTAGCTCATAAGCGCAAACTAAGGTTTCTGAGTGCAGGAAGCCAGGACTTCAGATGGCCACATTTTCCAGAGACGACCACCATGGGCCTTTGCTACACCTCAGGCCTGCAATTTGGGTTTGTGCGCAAAGTTGTTGGAAAAGGAAGCTTGCGAGTCTTGGCAGATATTGTTGTAATGAATATTGTAATGTGTTGAGAGGTGGTCACTCATTGATGATCACTGATGCTGGGACCTGCATGGCTGCTGCAATGGTGCGATCTCAAAAGGGAGTTGCAGTTTGCAGTTTGCATTGCTGGAAGGCGCAATGCAGAACAGGCAACGAAATTGGTTGCCCGTCCGACAACCAAATTGTCAATAGGTGCTTCAAGAAAATTCATTGCAATCTGGCAACAGACCACTTGCTGCATGATATGCTATTCGAATCCAATCAAATGTAACGCACTAAGTCTGTACCATCGCCACAAGCTCCTCCACATTCCTCCACCTCCAGTGCCTAAGCCTTGCAAGGCACTACTGGCAAACCCAAAGGTGTGTCGTACAGCCATCGGTCCACTTACCTGCAGCTTGGCCGCAGCATTTGCTGGTGTGAGTCAGGTTTTCAGCCTAGATGGCTTGGCAGGCTTGGCATGTGTTTGGTCGATTCAAATTGTGTGACGCAGCACGCTGAGGCACACGTTGGTGGTGTCACAGGGTGATCAGCTGTGCTTGAGAGGGTTTGAGGTGCAATGGCTTGAAACAACAGGGCCGTTCTACCCCGGTGTCGTAATATGTAGATGTAGAAACCAATCATAACCGATCACACCACCGTCGCGCTTTCGAAGAGGATGGTGCGGATGGGATTTCCGAAGTTGCAAATCGGTCGGCAGTAGCAAGGCAAGCCTAGGTCACTTGTAAATTGTGCGCAAGAGCTGATGGACCCTGCAACATCCGTCAAAATCCTGCAAGCAGTGCTATGGCCTAGCACCATGAGGCGAAGCATGCCATGTCAGTAGGCTTGCTCCAGTGTGTGTGTGTGTGTGTGTGTGCGCGTGCATGCGTGCGTGCGTGCGTGCGTGCGCGCGCGCGTGCGTGCGTGCGTGCGGGCGGGCGCGTGCGTGCGAGCGTGGGTGGGTGGGTGTGGGTGTGAGTTTCACCCTTGGAACAAGCAACTTGCACAGGCAGTCCAACAATAATCAATTCCTGGCTCAACTATGCCGTCAGCAATGAGAGGTGGTTTTCGAAGCACCATTTCCGAGGGCAGTCGTTCACCATGGTCAAAATTGTGCCCTAGCGGCTTGTCTTGCGTGGGAAACCCTGCAACAAAGGGTAAGAAACAATAACAAACACGGGAACGAGCGTTCTTGCATTATTCTTACATTATGGTTACATTGACACAAACACAAGCCTTCACTTCCTGAATTAGCAGCAGGGGGGCCACGCCTATCACATCCAAACCTGGACTAATGAAGCTGGGATGCGATAGGGGAAGCACCAAAGGACGCTGTGATGTGCACCTGCTTTGATTGGATATGGCAAGGTGGCTAAGCCAAAAACCACCCTCGCCGTCATGACATTCCATGGCATGATTACATGACATCACCACATGATCTCATCTCATCTCACTTCATGCCTGTCCCTTGGGGGTGTTTCCATGCATGTGCGCGTGTGCGCGTGTGGGCGTGTGGGCGTGTGGGCGTGTGGGCGTGTGGGCGTGCGGGCGTCCGGGCGCGTGGGCGTGCGGGCGTGCGGGCGCGTGGGCGTGTGGGCGTGTGCCATTTAAGTCATATTTGACACAGGGGGTGCCAGGGGATCGTGTGAAGTTGGCACCAACGAAGACCTTCACTCTTTCCTGTGACATGAAAACGGGACGCCGTTTTCACGTACCTGTGATTTCCGAATGGTAAGGGTCTAAGCCAAGAACCCCATTTAGACTTATCCTGTCCCGCACTTTCAGGTTGATCACTGTAGGTCAAGATTCCTCAAGGGGTGCTCTTCCTCAACTTCGATTAGAGTTTAAAACTCTTTCATCAGTGTGTGCGCACACCCTTCTTGTACCGCGCCTGGCTCTTGATTTATTTAGGTGTTGCGCTTTAGAACAATCATCAGAAATGTTCAAACCTTGGGGCGCCATCCCTTTCACCAATGGTAGATGGCCAACGAAGAGGCCAATGGCAGTGTGGTGTCCGTTCGGTTTCGGTTTCTATTATTTGCTAAAGGGAAGGTGTTCGGTTCGGCTCGGCTACTGAAATTATGATGCAGTGGCTTTTTGGGGAAGAAGAGTGGGAAAACAAAGAAAATCCAGATCGATGCTGTGTACTCTTGTCTAGCCCAATGGCTGTATAGCTCAGGTATGTTCAGGTTTTAATTCATCAAAGCCACTGCGCACTTCAGCAGTTGGAATTTGAGGAAGCAAAGCCACACACAGAGTGCCCAAAATCTGGGGAGAATTTTATGGAAGTGTGTTTTGATGTGTTGTTGTTTTTTGGGAAACGGGAAAAAAAAAACAATCAGGCTAATCAGAACGCACACGGTCTAATCGCTCTCACTCTTCGTCTATCTCTCTCTCTCTCTCTCATTTTCCTTTCCTCTCTTCCCTTCCTCACTTCCCTTCCTCAACCTGCTTCCCCCCCTTCCTCGTCCTTCTGCAGATCGATTCCTGAACCTTACTGCAATGGTGAGAGCTGAAAACGTACGTGTGGGCCCGTGCTGGGACCCATGGTGTCAGCTGGTGGACCCATCATACATATCTATACTATTCCATTGGTTTCGCCAAAAAGGCCGCATCATCACCTTTGACCAAGCCGACTCGACACCGATACAAACAGTCAAACACAAAACCAGTCAAGGGTGTGTGTGTGTGTGTGCGTGTGTGTGTGTGTGTGTGTGTGAACGCACAGCCAACAAGCTCCGCAGTACCAGTATGCATTCAGCACGCTCAAAGAATTGCAGGTGGTGCTACCCTTTGTGCCGATGTTTCACGTGCTTTCTTGGGGTACACCGTTTGCACTCTTGATGTCTGGCGTCTTGGCATACATGTTCGTGTCCCTTGTGATGTGATTTTGCCATTTTGTTTCTTCTATTTCTTCTTGGTGACCTAATGTCGGTTGTCGAGAGGCAAGATAGCATTGAAAGGATGTGGTTGTTTCAAACAGATAGACATTTGACGGCAGCGCAGAACTGACGGTGGTTTCAAAAAGGTTGTAGTTTTGAATAATTTCTCGAGGGCGCCATTTTTACACTGTGACTTGTGACTATGACATACTATGACTAGTTCTGATTTTCCCACAACTCCAGTGGAGCTGTTTTGGTCAGCATTGATGTCGCTACATTTTGGAGCTAGGCATTCGTTGTGTCTTCACCTCACGACACATGGATCCTGCCTCCATGGTGAAGATGATGATCGACTGGCAGGCAAATGCAAACTTATCCAACATCATCAAATGTCCAAACCCAGATTATACCAGCCAGAATGTTGAGACATATGGCAGGTCAATGCAGGCCCCACAGTCATTGCAAGCTGATTCAATTTGTTCAGCTGATATTGATGGCTGTGCCTCAGTTCCCCCCAGAAAAAAAATGTTCACAATGATTAACATAAAGGTCTGAATTCTTGAGCCCGGCGCATGCATGATGCAGGTGGGCTTGTCTACCGGCGTGCCCACAGTGTGGCAGGGTGTGAGAAACTACATCCAGCAGCTTGTCAAGCAAGCTTCAAGAGCTTCAAGAGTGTTGACACGTGCTGAAGCTTAATCCCACATCATCCCATCATTTCGCTGACACAGGGAGCAGGGCGTGGATCTTCTACGTCCTCAGTTGGCCGCATTGAAACGCCTCACCTGTGGTGGATCAGCCCCACAGCCAGAGCTGATGCGATGGTTTCTGGAGAAGAGCCTTGGAGGGGACACAGTGCAGCACAGTGCAGATCTGACAGATCGTACCGACATGTGCAAACTAATGTATATAGATAATTATATTGTATGGTTGTATATATTATGATATTGTATATCTACAGTATATAATGATATATACACACAAACACTGGAGTCCCTAGAGCTTCATAGACCATCCTGAATCCTAGCCCATCCTGAACAATGAAATCGGGGTTGGTACATTGGGATGTGGGATGTGACTATTGCTTGTCTTCGGATGCGGGGGTGCCTCAAGCCAAAGCACATGGAAGCAAGAGAATTCGGTGGTGAAACTAGACGAGCATGAAAATGACAAAAACAGCAGAATCAAAAGCGCAGACCAAGATTCAAAGGACCATTCGTCATTGCTATTGTCTTGAGGCTCAATGTGGAGTTCCTTCAAGGCAGCCTCCTTGACGCCTCCTTGTACCTTTGTGGTGATGCTCACAATTCCGACACACTTTGATTCTCAAGAGTAACAGCTGTTGGACCTGGGAATTTGAAGAGTATATAATATACAGAATTATATAGACACGTCAATGTATAGACACCACCGGGGCATAGAGCGGTTGATTTTGTTGGTGCAAGCTGGGAAGCGCATCGACTAATTCCAGGTTTTTTCGGCCAAATCCTGTGACAGGAACATTCCCGAACTGCTATGGGTCATCCAGGGATCTCCATTTAATTTTGTGTGAGGCTTCAAAACCTCCCTTGTCTTCGCTCTTATGTTCTTTGATGTTTTATTTGCTAAGTGCGCTTCAGTAGGGGATTAAGAGGCTTGGGATGGCACAATACAAGATTGTAGTTGGCATTCAGTTGTACCGGCGGGACATGGCGGTACTTTGTTATACATTTATGTATTTACATGTAATATATATATATATATACATATATATATATATATGTGTGTGTATATATTATATCATAGAATTATATATATCATACACTAATATATGTATATATCACTTGTCATTTATTTACCTACACAGTGTGTATATACATACACACTATGTTACTCTATGTATCTATATGTTATGTATTTTACTATATTTGTTATGTATTATATATTTCTTATATATTTATGCCATATATTACGTGTTTTTGAAGTATTTTACCAGGTTCTTCATGCTTGATGAGACTGAAACCCTGGATACAGTTCCAATGAACCCGAATAGTCCAGTTCGTGTAGTAGGTGACATTGAAACTGCTCCAGGGTCTTTTGGACTTGCTGGAATTGAACGCTACGGCTTCTAAGGAGCAGTCACGTTAGCTCTGCGCATCCCCCACTGCCTAAGTCACAAGATGTCACAAGCTTCCAAATTGCTGAGATTTGCCAAAACTAGCTCTGGAGTCTCTGGAGGCTGGGGCATGACCGAGACCAACCCCATGGGATCCATCGCTATGCGCGTGCCTTGTTTCAATCACCAATCAGTGTTTGACCTGTCATTGCCCCTATGAATACTTTGGAATACTTTACCCTGATCCTGACCGGGGAAAGCATCACTATTAGATTGCATTTTCATGCATGTTCTTTCTCTCAGAATATATGCATATAGAATCATACAGATTTATAGCTAGATAAGTAAGATAGATAGACAGACAGACAGATAGATAGCGTGAAAGTTTGTGAAGTCTGAACTGCGCATTGTGCACATAGAATTACTTGTAGCACAATTTAATTGACAAGGCCATTTTTTGCACCTTTGATTCTACTCACTAGCCGCCTGGACAACGATGCGAATGCAGAATCAGGTGGCCAAATATTCCGACCTCACTAAGACTGAAGAGGAGAAGTTTAAGAATGAGCCGCACTCAGATGAAAGACTGATGAAAATGATGAAAGAGAAGGAGACACAGAGAGATGTTTGCATTTGCTATGGCACGCTATGGCTAGGGCCTGGCTAGGATGATTGTTTTTTTTGTACGGTAGGAGATGGTAGGAGTGTTTGACACAGAATGACACAGAATGACACAGATATCCGGACAAGGGATGACAAGGGCCAAACTCTTCGAAAGCTACGGAGATTGTCAGGGCTGCCGCTCGCAGGAAGCATATGGAAGGTGTGGAAGCATATGGAGACATGAGTTGTTACTTTGCCGCTTCTCAAGTTGAGGAAGGCAAAGGATGTCCGACAGCTGAGGTCACCAAGGCAGGTTTGCCGAATCCTTGCATTCAAGTGCGCATTGCAGCCTGTCAGCACTGTTTTGCTTATAGGATCTTATAGCGCTATCATTGGCTTTACTTGATCTTACTTGACTCAAATTCTGGGGACAGTTGTCCTGTTTGGCTTGCGGGCTGGACAGATGATTCTGAAAGCAAACCCTGGAGTGCTTGAGCTTTTGTCAGCGCGGGTCAGTGTGCCTCGTGGTGTGACCGGTTTTTCCTTCTGGCCCATTGCGCGCAAAACAAATTTTATTTTGTTTGATTTACTGATGAATTTGATTGGTTTTTTATATTTTTTAATTTGCTCTTGCCCCTGCCACTGGCACTCTTGACAGATGGTATTGGTGAGGGAACAGTTGCCTCCAATTCTACAAACGAATGATGAGGTGACAGAGCAATATCGGTACAGTACCGTAGGGCCAAGCAGGATTTCGTACTATATACATCATCTATACATAGGCTTCACTTGAATGCTGACATGTGTTCAATTGGTTCGCTTTGTCCAAATCTTTTCTCCAAGCAGAGTTTGCAACCCCGGCATTGTTCAAATGCTTGAGGCAGATGTGGAAGACCTGTCGCAAGAGCTGCCACGTGGTCAAACTGGAGAGCTTTTAGTGCGTGGCCCTTGGGTGATCCAGGACACGGAAAGATGAAAAGTTTAGGGAAATAGAGACGTAGAAGGCCCATTTGGAGGGGAAGGTTTCAAAAGATAGTGAGGCATAGAGTCACAATTGCATAGGAAGTCCTTCTTTTCGGATGAGTCCATCCCTCCTGATGATAAGGGCAATTTGAGTCAGTTTGACATGTGTTCAGTGTTCGGTTCTGCGCTGCCTTCAGTATCATAGAAGCTTCAGCCCCTAGCCCCCCCACCTCCAGTAAACCAGTGAGAGCCTTAATAAGGCCTTATTGATTAATAATTAAGGCATATTAAGGCTATTAAAAAATGCAAGAAATGAACAAAATAGACCCTAATTATTATCAAAGCCAAACTAAGTGTTGTTGATAATTTCCTTTTGATTCCGCTTTTTCAGTGTATTGCAGATTCTGTGGGTCCACTTCTTTCAGTGTACTCCAGTTGTTTTGGATGCATTTCATGGATCAGGTGTACAGATACCTCCTTTAATTTCTGTAATTGTGCTGCTGTTTTGCATTACAGTTATTTGACCTTGAGTTGTTTTTTTGGCGTTTGAAACAATGAGGCCTCGAAACGCTGTTCATTCAGTAGTTTGCCAAAAACATATTGCCACCTTTGCACGTCCTTGCAACCCATAACTCTTTCCGGACGCCGCTGCCAAGATTAAGGCTACGTTATATAAGCTACTTGAGCAAAAACATGCAAAAACCATAAAATCCTTAATTTGGTCTTAATTAAGGATTTCTGGAGGGGGGGGATGCTTAGCCTCCTGTGAGACCATATAGTATGGCGGAGGCCGAAATGGCTTTCATTACAACATGCGATGGGGGGTGGGCATGGATGCAGGATTCAACAGCTAAAAAAATGGTCCAGCGGACTGAGAGGAGTCAACCTAGGGAGCAGAAGTAAAAGGGTGTTTGGATAGTTTTGTGCTAACAGTGCCATGTTGAGCTCCGCATGATGCAGCCAGCTCACTTGCAGAGGTGTTTTTGCTTATGTTTGATCAGTTTGCACTGCCCCTACGTGATAAATATGAACAAGTATGTCCATATATTTCCATATATTTCCATATATTTCCATGGGGCGAGGGCGTCTGGCAGGAGTACTTCCAAGTGGACGCACCTGACAAATTTTATGACGGTTGGTTGGTCACTGGCGATGTGGCAAAGATTGATGAGGAAGGTGCAATTGTAATCAGTGATCGCTCCAAGGACGTCCTCCCAGCTGCACTTGTTTCAACCAACTACCACAGGCTGTCCTCAGGACGGTATAAAAGACATTGAAAGACCAAAACAGAAAGGGACAGGTTGGTCACTGTCTAGTCATGAGGTTTGAGACCATGCTGGTGGGAGTTGGAAGGATATTGCGTCCATTTTGCAGATGACGTTGCAACATACGCTGATCTAACTCGGTCTTTGTGTGTCTCAAGACTGGAGAAAAAAAAAGCAACATGGATCGACAGATGTTTGGTTTGTTTGTTCCTTGAGTTTCTTTGGCTGCTGTCCACCATTTTTCCATGTTGAGGGCTAAGTCTCTTATGTTTTCAATCCAAGGTGGTGAAATCTGGCGGCGAATGGATCTCTTCCATTGATATGGAGAACCAGACACTCTGGGCAGATTAATTACCAGAAAGCGAGTGGCTGAGTAAGACGTCAAGACAAGTAAGTTATGTGGAACACTGTCGTTTTGCAGCAACGGTTAGCAAAGGATTGCGGCCATGACCGAAATTGATACCGCTGCAGTGGTGGGCGTTCCTCATCCTCGGTGGGATGAGCGCCCTATCGCAGTGGCTTGTTTTCTTGGATGCTTGTGTTTGCGTGTTTGTGTGTGTGTGTGCGTTTACCTTGCATGATCACATTTAAGATGTATTGTGCATGTGCGCACATCCCTGCGCTATTGAATTTGAGTTCCCATACTTGAACGTGTGTGTGTGTGTGTGTGTGTGCTTTGACAACAGCAGTTTGCTTGGACAATTCTGCCATTCTGTGACCAAGGTTGTCACGATGGCGAAAGGTCAAAGCTTGCAGGATCTCTTAGAGAAGGCGAGGAGGTCTCATGTGGTTTGCCCGGACTGCAACATTGAGGATGCCCTGTTGTCGAACATTTCAAGAAAGACTGCAGAAAAAACCGCGTAGTGTTTTCTGGATTGGGATTCAAGGTTTTCAGGGTTTAGAGTTTCAGGTTTTCGGGTTTTAGATGGTTTTAGGGTTTAGGGTTCGTCGTTTGGGAAGTAATAAAACACTGGCCCTGCAAAGTATTTGAGCATGTCGAAGAATAAGAATTGCACACCGTTCTAACCTTCCGGGAAAAACAATAGGGTCTTTCCGAAACAAAAGATTACGGTAAGGGTCAGGAAGCGTGCGCATTTGCAGGTGGAGAGATGGAAGTGCACAAATCATTGTTGACAGATATGGCAGCCCCGGGGGTCGCCAATGGAGCGTCCGCGTTTGTTGTGGGCCTAAAAGCGTACGCGGCTAGAGATCAATTTTGTTCAATAATGCGCAAGTTACCAGAGGTGCAGAGCAGTGCGGAAAGGTCCCCAACGTGCATGCTGCGCAAGGAGGTGGTCGATTTGGCGCGACTCTCCATGCGGGACTAAAAGGTGGCAAAATGCATTCTGGCATGGCTGGAAAGTATTTGCTACTCACCTGCTTCAAAGGACCGCACCAAAAGGTTCCAACAAACGCTTCAAAACAGCTTTTTGGGATTTTTTGAGCATGTCGCCACTCTCGTGTGCGGGATGGCAACAGGAGGTTCGTAAGCGCATTCGAATGATTCTAATGCTTGCGCAAAGTGCTTGGTTTTAGAAGTCGCTCAGAGATGCTCAGAGATGCTCAGAGAAGTTGCTGAGGGAGGTAGCTCAGGGCGCAAGCAGGGAGAAGTAGCGATCAGCGGCAGCTTAGAGAAGTAGCTTAGAGATGCTTGGAGAAGAGGAAGCATAGGAAGCTCATATCATATCTCATCAAATCTCATCATATCTCATCATATCTCCTCCACGTCATCCATCTCAGGCATCTCCCTGGTCTCATTCATCCATCGCTTTCATGTCATTCCCCTATATTCCTCTCACTCATTTGATTATCTTATACTATTTTATAACTCTTTATACTATTTTATACATTGTTATGCTATTTTGATTCATTTGCATTTCGCATCAATTCGCTCTTTCATTCAGTCAGTCAGTTTAACCGCTCATTCGTTCGTTCACCCGTTCATTCATGCACGCATGCATGCTTGCATGTCCTTCATGCATTTGTTGATTCGTTTGTTTATGCTGACACTCCTCCACCAAAGCATGTGCGCGCTCGATGAGCCATGCGGTCTTGCAAACACTCATTTCACATCAGCATTTCTTCGGCGCGTGGTGCGTTCCAAAGACATTCCCATAGGCCATTGAGGTCTTTTGATAGCTGCTAGTCTTTTCAGCCCCGACAGTGCCGGGCACGATTGATAAATATTGCTAGCATTTCATGATTTATTCAGTTTATCTATTATATATTGTCAATGTGTCTAATCATGTTTTCACCTTTGGTATGCATATGCATATGGATTTCCATGTTCGATGCGATAAAATGGTATCGATCGGCGTCAACGAACCGTTTATCATTGGCATAATCCCAAAACATCCCAAAATCGTTTCCAAGTGGTTTGTTTCCGTCTCTTCAAGACGTATCGGTGGCCTAAGTCACAAAAACTAGGTTGGTGCACATATTTCCGCTAGCCATAACAATCTCGATGCTGCTGCGACTACTGTTGCTAACACTAAAAGATACGAGTAAGATTCCTCCCTCAAATTCACATGTTGTTTTGGTTTGCCACAGACATGAGTGTGTTACTTTGCATTGTTTTGACTCTCCAATGGCAAGCACTACCCAGCCGATGGTTTGTTTGTTTTACAACATAGTGGCGCAAATGAAGGTACGGCAGCATTTGTCTTCAAACTTTGCCAAGTTCCAGCTGCCAGATGATGTCATTGCGCTTTGGACAAAATGACAGAGAGAGAGAGAGAGAAAGAGGCATGGAACAAGAACAGATGCTTGGCATGGCATGCATTTGGTAGGAGGCAGTGCACTTGTGGGCTCTATCCCGCAGAATTTGTTTTGGTGGGCTAGGTGCTAATTGTCGCGAAGCAAAACAATTGGTTGTGTGGTTAAATGATGTTTCACAACTTTTAACAGGCATAAGTCACAACTTTTCACGGCCTGCTGCAACGTGACCAACTTGGTTCCGATTCGCGGCGTGAGTGGCAGGTGTGGGATGCAATACCATTGACGAGCACGGGCAAAATTGACAAGAAACTTATCCGCTCCAAATTGTGACCTGACTGCAAAGATGCAAAGACTTCATTGTGAGGGACATGGGAGTTCTCCAATTACAGTCTCCGCATGTCTCCGCCGTTTCTTTATCATTCCAAAAGGATCCAATCACAGGTACACACTTCCTTCAGTGCAGCATCAGTAGTTTTTGCTAAAGTTTCTCCAAAGCCTCAGAATCCTTACAACTGTCAGTTCCTGATGCAGCCTGCACATTGCACAAGCAAAGCAGGTCAAGAACAATCAGTCAGGAAAAAGGAACAAAAAAGACAGGAACGGATCAATTAATTGCATCGAGTCTGGCCACTGCCCCTGTGTGTGATTCTTCTAGTTTTGGCCACTGTGGATCGTAGAGTAGAGCTCCAAGGATAGAGCAGAACTATGTATTACCTGAGTTCTCGAGCGCGAAGTCCAAGTTGTGAGGGCACTTGGCTGACAAAAGTCGGATTTTTCAGCATGATAATCTGTGGGAGGCACTGCCCTGTCGCATACCGTCTCGCAGTTTAAGCGTGCTCAAAATGGTGTAGCTGTGTCTACCAGGGTCGCCATGTGATCAGAATCCAGTGAAAAAGCGCAAGAAAGCGATCAAAACTAATCAAAATTATGTCAAAACTATCAGAGTGCGGAAGCTTACCCCGAAAGCCGAGATATTTCTCACAGTATGATTTATTGATATTTGTTTACCTAATGGTGTTCACTGCGGGACAGCATCAGCAGTATGGATTTTCAATCTCTCAGTAGTAAATTGGTCGGTTGCATGCATATGCACGCTTGCGTATATGTAACTGTATGGACGCGGTCGTGTTTGTGAAATTTGTAGGTAAAATTGGCAGGCGCCATCTATGCACTCAGAGGCCGGCACTATGGCGTTCTTGAAGCCGTTTTGGATCAAACCAATTTGGTTGAAGGCCGAGTGCCGAGTGCGTAAGCTCATGGCAGGTCAGCCGCATTTGATCTTCGTCGAGTCTCCCTTGGATGCTTCCCTGATAGCTATCCCAGTGATGGATGTTGCACAAGAGAGCAGCAGCTCTGAGACGGAAGGAAGAGAAGGAAGGGAAGGAACTGGCATGCCTTCTCCCATCAAGGGCATGGTCGTGCAGACGCAGCATGATGGGCAAGGCAACGCCAGAGCAGATCAACGGTCTAGTAGCTCTGACGCACAAATTCATCACAATGGATTTTAAAACGCCATCAGACACCCATTTCGCCGTATTCTGAAGAGTGCCACATTTTGAACAGACTGACACGAGGTACCGAAATTCTGGCACCCTGTCACCCTGCGGTTCTGAACAAGTCTCACAAAGTTGTGCAGTGTCAGTGCAGATGCAAGTGTAATAGTGTGTGTGTGTGTGCGTGTGGGTGTGCGTGTGGGTGTGCGTGTGCGTGTGCGTGTGCGTGTGCACAGAGAGAGAGAGAGAGAAGAGGGGGGGAGTCCATCTTTCCCCATGCAATGTTATTGCGGGCCTCTAAGCCTCTAAGAGTTATATAAGTTTGTGAAAGGTTTACGCAAGAGCCTGACTGGTGAAAATCTTTGTCCAGACCCTGTCTTTGACAGCTACGATCTTCTGTTCTTTAATTTTTAACAGTCTCAACTGGCTGCTTGAGTCTTCAAGACATTTTAAGACCATCAGCAATCATTAAGCATCCAAGGCTCATTCACTTACCTTCAAGGGGTGTCCACGCGCTTCGATGCCCGATTGGCACGATTCAAGCCACAGAAGACTGAAACGTCGGGACAGCTCTCAGCTCTCTCAGCCTCCACCAACCAGCAGGCGAGCACTACGGACACCCTGGAAGGGCAAGACGCATCAGACTCAAAGGATGCATCCTCAGACCTCGACTTTGCTTGCATCCCCGGGCGTGATGGCAGCTCTTCTGAGTCAGCTCAAGGTCGGCTTGAAGCAGGGAGTGTTCAGCATTGTTTTGATAATGTTTGTTAATTTGCTATGTGTCTCCATTCCACTCTTGTCATATGGCTCCAGTCCATATCTTACCAACGCAATTGTTTGCAAAGGTCTTCCTTCTTCATTGCCTTGCTGTCAGGCCTGTCAGGTGCTGTGTGCATCACTTCACATACACCTTGTGCCCGCAACCAGACACAGCGGAAACCCACAATAATTTGCAGGAAGCCAATCAAAAGAGCCACTCCGTTTTCACTCATTGCGCTGTGACGTTGCCTGGGGTAGATTCCCGAGCCATTTGAGCCTTAGCTTGGAGGGACCTGGCTTTGCTGTCACAGTAACTTAGGTGATTTGGTGAGGATCGGAGAGTTCAATACTCTTGAAGCACACGAAAGTGGTGTGTGCAAGCCTTGCCGCTTCTACCAGCTGCGAGACAAAGGATGCCGTCATGGAGATGCCTGCAAATTCTGTCACTTTTGTGACAGAGAAACTGAGACTGCACTTGGGGGAATAATCTTGAATAATCTCCTTTGTGTCTGATGATGTCTGATGTATTTGTTATTGCTTTGATGCTTCGTAACGTCTTGAAGCTAGCCTCAATGGCACTAAAGGCCCAAAGCATCCCCACCCTGCAGTTCCTGCAGCAGGCACGAAAAGGATCGAAAAGGCATGAAATGCTAGAGTTGCTAAGCAAGGTTTTCTGGGCAAAGCATGCCTGCGTTCAACTCTCAGGAAAGGTTCATCAATGTGTAATGACAGAATGGGCCTTTCCAAGTGTTTTCTTGTTGCCTATTCTTTTGGTTTTCTATCATGATCATAGAATGATGTTCATGTATTTTCAATTTTATATTTGTCCAGCTCTACCGCTGGATGGATGTATGTGATTATTGAATATTGTTGAGAAGATAGCAACTCCACACCTCCAGTTTCCCTGAGTATGAAGTTGGATCAGGTAGGGTCATCGTCTGTACACGCGAAATTTGGATCGATCGTATGTACACGCGGGGCGGGGAGGAATCGCATACTTTCCGTGGAAGGGTATGCATTTTCAATGTACGGAGACCTTAGAAAAACCGATCGTATGTAAGCGCTAGCCGAAAGGCCTTCTGGCTGTACAGTCTATCTGTCTATCTGTCTATCTGTCTATCTGTCTATCTGTCTATCTGTCTATCTGTCTGTCTGTCTATCTGTCTATCTATCTATCTATCTATCTATCTATCTATCTATCTATCATCTGTCGATCTACCTATCTAAGTATCTCTCCATCCATCTTTCTATTTATCCTTATGTCCATCAATCTATCTTTCTATATATTTATGTATCTACCTGTCTGTCGACCTATATATCTACAGTATCTATCTGTCTTTCTTTCTATCAATCAATCAATAATCTATCTATCCATCTATTTATCCATCTTTCTATCTATCTATCTATCTAGCTAACTTTTTTTGTCTATCAATCGATCTTTCTCTTCGATTCTATCAAGCAATCTATCTATCTATCTATCTATCTATCTGTCTGTCTATCTGTCGGTCTATTTGTCTCTCTATCCATCCATGCCTTTATCTATTTATATTTCTTTGTATCGATCTACCTACCTATATGTCTATGTATCTGTCTATATCTCTATCTATGCATCTAGCTATCTATATTTTTTTTATCTATCTTTATTTATTTAACTATCTATCAGTCTATCTATCTATCGATGTATCTCAATGGTAGCGTTCAGTTTCCTGGCGTCAGTTTCAGTTTAACTTGTAGCGTCAGCGATATGCGTGGTTTTTCGCGACGTTGCAGCTTTAGTTTGAGTGATTTTCTGTTTGGTTTGGTTTGATTCTGTTTGGTCAAGAGGAGATAAACCCTAAAGGTGTCGTGGGTGCAGCAAGAGATAAACCCTAAAGGTGCCGTGGCTCTTCTTATCTTAAGTGCAACAAGAGATAAACGTTAAAGGTGTCGTGGCTCTTCTTATCTTAAGTGCAACAGGAGAAAAACCCTAAAGGTGTCGTGGCTCCTCTTATCTTAAGTGCAGCAAGAGATAAACCATCAAGGTGTCATGGATCTCCCTATCTTAAGTGCAACAAGAGATAAACCCTAAAGGTGTCGTGGCTCTTCTTATCTCAAGTGCAACAAGAGATAAACCCTGAAGGTGTCGTGGCTCTTCTTATCTCTAATTGCAACAAGNTCTCAAGTGCAACAAGAGATAAACCCTGAAGGTGTCGTGGCTCTTCTTATCTCTAATTGCAACAAGAGATAAACCCTAAAGGTGTTGTGGCTCTTCTTAGCTCTAACTCTAATTGCAACAAGAGATAAACCCTAAAGGTGTCGTGGCTCTTCTTATCTTAATTGAAACAACAGATGGTGTCGTGTCTCTTCTTATCTTAAGTGCAGCAAGAGATAAACCCTAAAGGTGTCGTGGCTCTTCTTATCTTAAGTGCGACAAGAGATACACCCTAAAGNGGTGTCGTGTCTCTTCTTATCTTAAGTGCAGCAAGAGATAAACCCTAAAGGTGTCGTGGCTCTTCTTATCTTAAGTGCGACAAGAGATACACCCTAAAGTTGTCGTGGCTCTTCTTATCTCTAATTGCAACAAGAGATAAACCCTAAAGGTGTTGTGGCTCTTCTTA
>BGPT01002108.1:188438-205849 GCA_003297045.1 Symbiodinium sp. clade C Y103 | reverse complement strand
TCTTAAGTGCGACAAGAGATACACCCTAAAGTTGTCGTGGCTCTTCTTATCTCTAATTGCAACAAGAGATAAACCCTAAAGGTGTTGTGGCTCTTCTTAGCTCTAATTGCAACAAGAGATAAACCCTAAAGGTGTCGTGTCTCTTCTTATCTTAAGTGCAGCAAGAGATAAACCCTAAAGGTGTCGTGGCTCTTCTTATCTTAAGTGCGACAAGAGATACACCCTAAAGTTGTCGTGGCTCTTCTTATCTCTAATTGCAACAAGAGATAAACCCTAAAGGTGTTGTGGCTCTTCTTATCTTAATTGCAACAAGAGATAAACCCTAAAGGTGTCGTGGCTCTTCTTATCTTTATTGCAACAAGAGATACACCCTAAAGTTGTCGTGGCTCTTCTTATCTCTAATTGCAACAGGAGAGAAACCCTAAGCTCTTCTTAGCTCTAATTGCAACAAGAGATAAACCCTAAAGGTGTCGTGGCTCTTCTTATCTTAATTGCAACAACAGATAAACCCTAAAGGCGTCGTGGCTCTTTTTATCTCAAGTGCAACAACAGATAAACCCTAAAGGTGTCGTGGCTCTTCTTATCTCAAGTGCAACAAGAGATAAACCCTGAAGGTGTCGTGGCTCTTCTTATCTCTAATTGCAACAAGNTCTCAAGTGCAACAAGAGATAAACCCTGAAGGTGTCGTGGCTCTTCTTATCTCTAATTGCAACAAGAGATAAACCCTAAAGGTGTTGTGGCTCTTCTTATCTTTATTGCAACAAGAGATAGACCCTAATGGTGTCGTGGCTCTTCTTATCTTAATTGCAACAACAGATAAACCCTAAAGGTGTCGTGTCTCTTCTTATCTCAAGTGCAACAAGAGATAAACCCTAAAGGTGTCGTGGCTCTTCTCAAGCGCAACCCCCCCCCCACAAATCACAAAAAGTCTGCGTGTACATGTGATCCAAATTAAGGATGTCTTTTTTTCTGGGCGTGTACATGTGATCCAGATCAAAGGTGGAAGTCATCTGTGTGTACATGTGATCCAGATTCGAGGTTGAAAAAGTGGCTCACGGGACACTGGCGTGTACATGTGATCTAGATCCGAGGGTAAACCTTGGTTTCCGGGCAGTTGGCGTGTACATGTGATCCAAACGGACATGGGAATGGCCTGCGTGCACATGTGATCTAAATCTGCGTGCGCAGATGATCCCCTNTTTCCGGGCAGTTGGCGTGTACATGTGATCCAAACGGACATGGGAATGGCCTGCGTGCACATGTGATCTAAATCTGCGTGCGCAGATGATCCCCTTGCCGTTGGATCACTGTCTACTAGTCGTGTGCGGTCACATTTTCAATGCCAAGACACGCAAAGATACTCAAATAGGTGAGCTAATGGCCGAAGAATTCGATCCTTTCCGAGTTCCTGGCCAAAGTAGAATCATGCAAATTTGCCATAATTTGCCACCTCAAGCAAATGAAAGCTTTGCGCAAACTCAGGATGCAGCCAGGCAAGAGCGGCTTCGAATCAAGTACAACGATCGGCGCCTCAAGCGCCGACGAGACCGCATACAGCAGCAACGGATTGCTGATGTTCGATAAGAGCAAAATAAAAACTCATAAAAGTGTTTGCATTTGCCCGACTCTAGTTGCGAAGGGCAGAGGCGGCTTTAGTGCACGCTTTATATCTTCCACGGACCATGGCCAGACATCAATGACTCCAAGACGATGCAGTTGGTTGGACTCAAAATGGCTTTACTCCCAAGTAGTTCGGACAATCTATTGCATTGCTACGGGATGCCAACGGTTGAAATCCAGTGTTGATTTTTGACATGGAAGGATGCTGAGCCCCGGTCTGCGGGGGTGTCATCGCTCCCTTGGGCGGTGCCATTCGCAAAACTACAAGGGATTGATGTGTATCTTGAGATGAAGCTACCTACGTTTCAGGTCAGCTTGTTGCTAGATACTTCAAGGATCTTCAAGACTGGTCATTTCNAGGACCCTGACACAAGCTGCCTCCATGTCGAGCGGAGAAAGGATGAGCACGTTGGCCGTTGCCTCGCGGATCTCCGTGGCCAACGTCGCCAGCGTGGCCCTTGCATCTTTATGATATCTCCAATCTGAATGCTATCGCCGTGATGTCTCAATGATCTCAATTTCCCGGTCCTGGGGTGAACTCTATCTCTTTAAAGCCATGCGGAGTGATACGCGGGCATGAGATCTCTCTTGGCTCTGGGAAAAGTGTTTAAACTTGTGTCGTGTGGTGGCCTTGGGAGGCTTCCCGCCCTTTATGATCAATATCGCCAAGCTGCCAAGGCAAGAATTGTGTCGCCAAGAATCAAGATGAATCAAGTAATTACAGCGTTTGAGCGTTCAAAATCCTAGAGATGACATTGATGGTGTGCGGCAGCTAGGCTTGAGAGGCCACACTGCAGACAGGCCGAACAGGCCGTACAGGACAAACAGGCCGAACAGGCCGCCCATTCCTCGGAAGATACCTCGCCTGGTATCTCCACAACTGTGCAGCACTGCAACATTGATGGGCAGATGCTGGACCCTTCCGCTGATGCCCACAGACTGGCAGTCTTTGAGATTATGTTTCTTTTGANTGATGGGCAGATGCTGGACCCTTCCGCTGATGCCCACAGACTGGCAGTCTTTGAGATTATGTTTCTTTTGAATCCTTTTGACCAATATCACCCTAGAAGACGCTTATACAACTAGAAGTGTTCTTCTTGTTCTTGTGATTCTGAGAGCTAACGGCCAACCCCTTGTGCGGGAGTTACGCGAAGTTCGATACCTTGAGACTTAATTGAGATTCAACGGGGAACCGGAAGCTACCACAATTGTAGTATAAAAATGTATAAAATTAGTGTATTATTGGAGATTGATCCTGCACGCACCAAGCATACCAGCATGTCCAATATTATAGCACAGGCGGATTTTTGCAAGGGAATTTTGGATAGCTCGTGTTCAAACACACTTTGCGACCTCACACCGGCCATGCCATGTCAACATCACACCCCCATATCACCCTAGCATCAGAGTGCCAGAAGAAAGGCTACCAGGTGGCTTCGGGCCTTCTTGAAGCAGCCAGCTTCAACCTGCACCTGGGAGCTGAGGGATGCTGGGCCGTCTGTGTCCACCGTCCTTTCCAGCTCTGTCCTTCCGGGGCACGACAATGCGATGCCACCACGCCAGTCTAATCTGGCAGATGCGCACGCAAAATTTCTAACAGCCTCCACGGCTCGAAAACGTTCCGGAGGTAGNGCCACCACGCCAGTCTAATCTGGCAGATGCGCACGCAAAATTTCTAACAGCCTCCACGGCTCGAAAACGTTCCGGAGGTAGAGGCGGCAACAAAGAGGCATCAATGACTCCGACGATACAGCAGCTGGTTGGGCTCAACCTCCCCGAGCAGTTTCGACAATCATTTGCACTGCTCACAGATGCTACCGGATGCCAAATATCCCTAGCACTAGCTAAATTAAACCAGGTGTACCCTGAGTTATGGTTTAATTTTTTGGTTTAATTTAAAAATTCCTGCGAAAACAGGGGGCCCACCCACCTCCCTNCCAGGTGTACCCTGAGTTATGGTTTAATTTTTTGGTTTAATTTAAAAATTCCTGCGAAAACAGGGGGCCCACCCACCTCCCTGAGATTCTGACGAATTGGTGAGTTGGTTTAATTTCAGATGTGACCCACCCCATGGTTTAATTTCAACTGTTTTGGAACAACTTGATGAATTTCATTGAATTTCAACTGTTTCAGCTCNTGGTTTAATTTCAACTGTTTTGGAACAACTTGATGAATTTCATTGAATTTCAACTGTTTCAGCTCAGGAATGGCCATCAGAACCTGTAGTGCCACCGATGATATTCATAGTTCTGGGAAAACAACAAAGTAATTCAACAAGGGGTGGGTAAGTTATTTTTTTATTGAGCATTTATTTATTGGGGTACCTGTAGCGCCATGATATCCATCCCCAGAGGAACCCCCCAGCATAATTAAGCAAGGGGTTGGTCAGTACAGGTGCACTCAGCATTTATTTATTAGGAATTATTAGGACACTTGCAGCCTTCCTCAAAATGGTTATCTTTCAAANAAGATGAGAAAAGGGTAGAAAAGGATAGAAAAGGCATGAAGAGAATTGAAAAGGCATGAAAAGGCTCCGAAGGAATGGCCATCAGAACCTGTAGTGCCATGGATGATGTCCATAGTTCTGGGAAAGCAACAAAGTAATTCAACAAGGGGTGGGTAAGTTCTTTTTTATTGAGCATTTATTTATTGGGGTACCTGTAGCGCCATGATATCCATCCCCAGAGGAACCCCCCAGCACAATTAAGCAAGGGGTTGGTCAGTACAGGTGCACTCAGCATTTATTTATTAGGAATTATTAGGACACTTGCAGCCTTCCTCAAAATGGTTATCTTTCAAANAATTAAGCAAGGGGTTGGTCAGTACAGGTGCACTCAGCATTTATTTATTAGGAATTATTAGGACACTTGCAGCCTTCCTCAAAATGGTTATCTTTCAAAAAGGCCTTCCTCAAAATGGTTATCTTTCGAAAATGCCTTCCTGAAAAGATGAGAAAAGGGTAGAAAAGGATAGAAAAGGCATGAAGAGAATTGAAAAGGCATGAAAAGGCTCCGAAGGAATGGCCATCAGAACCTGTAGTGCCANAAGATGAGAAAAGGGTAGAAAAGGATAGAAAAGGCATGAAGAGAATTGAAAAGGCATGAAAAGGCTCCGAAGGAATGGCCATCAGAACCTGTAGTGCCACGGATGATGTCCATAGTTCTGGGAAAACAACAAAGCAATTAAACAAGGGGTGGGTAAGTTCTTTTTTATTGAGCATTTGTTTATTGGGGTACCTGTAGCGCCACTGAGGCTGATAACAATTTCATCTTTCAAAAACTGCGACCAAAACTTATCAGGCCCACGCTCGCCCATTTGGCCCAACCATCGGAAAAGACCGGGTTGAAAAAATGTCGCAACTTCAAAAAATGATATATCGAAAATGATTTTACGCAACGCGGTTATGATTCGGCGACTGTCGCAGTCAATCAGAGGTGTTTCACATTCATCGAAACATGTACTACATGTGACTTGATGCCATGATATCCATCCCCAGAGGAACCCCCCCAGCATAATTAAACAAGGGGTTGGTCAGTACAGGTGCACTCAGCATTTATTTATTAGGAATTATTAGGACACTTGCAGCCTTCCTCAAAATGGTTACCTTCCTGAAAAGATGAGAAAAGGGTAGAAAATGCATGAAAAAAATTGGAAAGGCATGAAAAGGCTCCGAAGGAATCGCCATCAGAACCTGTAGTGCCACCGATGATCTCCATATTTCAAATGGTCTTGATTTGACATCAAGAGCAGGCGCGGAGCGCAACTGTTCGCACCGCTTAGGGGGGGGTTGTTCATGGTGATTGGATGGGGCGCAACTGAAAAAATTGTGGAGCCATGCTGAGAAGTCTGGAATTTTACACCAAGGGTCATTGACATGTATTAAACCAGGTGGTTTAATATTTGGTCTTGGCAAACAAAATCAACCCAACAAAAGTTTAAAGTTAAATCAGGTACTGTCAAGTAGCTTGTTTTATTTTGAGCTTGGGGGTTGCTTGGGGAGACCTCAACTGGATTATACAGGTTTAGTTTCTGATGTTAGCAACAGACAAAAATAAACGAAGGGTATGTTTGACTGGTGAATTTTAGAAAAAACCATACTGCAAGGGACCCCATTTAATAAAAAAAACTAAACCAGGGTCCCCACCGCCCCCCTCCAGTTAGTGATAGGATATGATGCCAACGGTTGAAATCCAGTGTTGATTCTTGACATGGAAGGATGCTGAGCCCCGGTCTGCGGGGGTGTCATCGCTCCCTTGGGCGGTGCCATTCGCAAACTACAAGGGATTGATGTGTATCTTGAGATGAAGCTACCTACGTTTCAGGTCAGCTTGTTGCTAGATACTTCAAGGATCTTCAAGACTGGTCATTTCNAAACTACAAGGGATTGATGTGTATCTTGAGATGAAGCTACCTACGTTTCAGGTCAGCTTGTTGCTAGATACTTCAAGGATCTTCAAGACTGGTCATTTCAACAAACTCAGCAAACTCAGCAAAGTCTTCAGGATCTGGTTCTGATTGGATTGGAGAGGGAGACCAGCAGTTGCTTCATGTAGCTTCAGTGCACCTTTCCGACTTGACAGAGCATTCGCTCCGAGCTGGCTCGTGTCAAACCAAAAGTTACGATCAACGTGACTACGCGGTTTGCATGTTGAAAATATACATATAGAGATTGACAAATCATGGAAATGCAGTCCAGGCTGAAGCCATGCGAGTAGCGCAAATGAAGTAGAATGATAGGCAGAGGTGGTGGCAAGCCAGGCAGAAATGCGATTGGATAAACAAGCAGACAATGACATCCTGTGCCACATATAGTCAGAAAATACGGTTCAAGACAGTTGGAGCGAAAGCCGCTGAAGTACATGTATATCCCAGAAGATTGACCTTGCAATATGGCTGACTGAGGATTGCACTACGTTGATTATGTTTGGCATATGTTTGCGATAATAGGACCCTGACACAAGCTGCCTCCATGTCGAGCGGAGAAAGGATGAGCACGTTGGCCGTTGCCTCGCGGATCTCCGTGGCCAACGTCGCCAGCGTGGCCNAGGACCCTGACACAAGCTGCCTCCATGTCGAGCGGAGAAAGGATGAGCACGTTGGCCGTTGCCTCGCGGATCTCCGTGGCCAACGTCGCCAGCGTGGCCATCATTGAGATATCGGCTTGATGTCTCAATGATCTCAATTTCCCGGTCCTGGGGTGAACTCTATCTCTTTAAAGCCACGCGGAGTGATACGCGGGCATGAGATCTCTCTTGGCTCTGGGAAAAGTGTTTAAACTTGTGTCGTGTGGTGGCCTTGGTAGGCTTCCCGCCCTTTATGATCAATATCGCCAAACTGCCAAGGCAAGAATTGTGTCACCAAGAATCAAGATGAATCAAGTAATTACAGCGTTTGAGCGTTCAAAATCCTAGAGATGACATTGATGGTGTGCGGCAGCTAGGCTGGAAAGGCCACACTGCAGACAGGCCGAACAGGCCGTACAGGACAAACAGGCCGAACAGGCCGCCCATTCCTCGGGAGCACCTGATACCTCACCTAGTGTCTCCACAACTGTGCAGCACTGCAACATTGATGGGCAGATGCTGGACCCTTCCGCTGATGCCCACAGACTGGCAGTCTTTGAGATTATGTTTCTTTTGANTGATGGGCAGATGCTGGACCCTTCCGCTGATGCCCACAGACTGGCAGTCTTTGAGATTATGTTTCTTTTGAATCCTTTTGACCAATATCACCCTAGAAGGCGCTTATATAACTAGAAGTGTTCTTCTTGTTGTTGTGATTTTTCAGAGCTAACGGCCAACCCCTTGTGCGGGAGTTACGCGAAGTTCGATACGTTGAGACTTGATTGAGATTCAACGGGGAGCCGGAAGCTACCACAATTGTAGTTTAAAAATGTATAAAATTAGTGTATTATTGGAGATTGATCCTGCACGCACCAAGCATACCAGCATGTCTAATATTGTAGCACAGGCGGATTTTTGCAAGGGAATTTTGGATAGCTCGTGTTCAAACACACTTTGCGACCTCACACCGGCCATGCCATGTCAACATCACACCCCATATCACCCTAGCATCAGAGTGCCAGAAGAAAGGCTACCAGGTGGCTTCGAGCCTTCTTGAAGCAGCCAGCTTCAACCTGCACCTGGGAGCTGAGGGATGCTGGGCCGTCTGTGTCCACCGTCCTTTCCAGCTCTGTCCTTCGGGGGCACGACAATGCGATGCCACCACGCCAGTCTAATCTGGCAGATGCGCACGCAAAATTTCTAACAGCCTCCACGGCTCGAAAACGTTCCGGAGGTAGNGCCACCACGCCAGTCTAATCTGGCAGATGCGCACGCAAAATTTCTAACAGCCTCCACGGCTCGAAAACGTTCCGGAGGTAGAGGCGGCAACAAAGAGGCTCTTCTAGGTACGAGCCGCACCCGCTAGTCCCTGTGCAAGATTGTGCAAGTACGTTTTGTTTGGTCAATGGCAGTGATTCCTTAGTAACATGTTGCAGCAGGTTGCCTGTTGAGAACCGACATTCTTGAATGACTATAACAAGTACGAATTTTGGTAGTTCATTTTGAGCAAGATCGACATAGCTCGAAAGGTGACTAGCAAAATATTGTAAGCCAAGTTGCCAATTCAGGTTTGCGCACAGATGTGCTGTCTCAACCGTCAAAGCTCTCCTCAAGCCTTTGCGCCTTGCGGGAAACAGGCAGACATGAGAGGCAGACGTTGCAGACTAGTGACTTCTATTCACAGGAGAGTAAAAAGTTGGGGAACAGCGGAGGCTTTCTGATGTTCTTGCGAATGTTCAAACCGTCAACCACCAGTGATGAAGGTGGCTCTTAAACGTGTTGGGTTGATGCTGTTTTTGGCAAGAAGAGACTGCGCATGTGCTGTTTGATTTACAACTTATTCACGGGAGGGTATGACAAAAGGAGTGTTGTCAATGTTGATAGCTGATAGCGCTTGCATCCTTTCCTGCTGCTGTCGTGAAGTTTGCACGGCATCAGCTGGCAGGTATAGCAGCCTTCTACAAGCCTCAACTAACAAACTATCACAAACCTGCGTACCATATATGGCGTGGCCCACCAGATTCCAAAGTAGATCACTTAAAGCTGCCAACTCTGTATTGTTCCAAGGATCTCTTGGCGTGGTTTGCTGTATATCTCGAGTCAAAGTAAGGGGCAATTGTTTGATCATATGGGGTGCCAAGAAATGGGACCAAAAAAAAGTCGCAAGCAACAGCGGCATGCTTTCCATACAGTGTAGGTGCCACATGCTGCCACCAGTATTGGAACAAAAATTGCGCAGAACACATGCAAAAATGTGAGAGGATTGCTGTCGTATGCTGTCCCACAAATGTCAAGCTGCCGATGTCTATGCGCTTGGGCCAGGCGTCATGGTGGGAAGAAGTTATAGATTCCAGGAGGCCTTCAGTGGGTTGCAAGGCCAATAATTGGGTGGGCACTGGGCACATGAGGCTTAGAAATGGCTCCGTGATGCTATGATTCAACATGATTTACTGTCATGAAACATCGGCTGGATCTTGGGGGGCATTGCAATTTGGTTGAATCCCTGTTACTTCTCTCTTGGTTTCGAGGGAAGCTCGCAAATAGTTCTGCAAATTTCAACATGTCTCTATGTCTTTGCAGGATTTTGCAGGTAGATGGACCCTGGATCAGAGATCTCATTTGTTGCAAGACCAACAAGTGAATAGATAGAGAGGAAATGAGCAGAAGCCGAGACTCACAGATGGATCAAGCCCAGCTCAGGTTTTGCTCACTCAAGTGGGGTTACCAAAATGAATTCGCCCCTGGGATCTCTGGCACACATTGGTCACTTCCTTCAACAACCTGGTGACTTCGGCCACTTGGCAGACAAAATCAGGATTGCACGCTATTTTCAAGAACAGGTGTGGACTTCTCCTTTGAAGCCTGTTGTGACATGTTTACACCATTCTAAGGCGAAGTATGCCGTGGCCCATGAAATCGCTTGGTCAAAAGAATGCGATGTGCCAAATCCGTGCGTGGTTCAATCCAGCTCGCAAAACCTATCCAGATCAATGTCTAAAGAGGTAAGGCGTGCAGAGGACATTCGGCTGTTGACCACATGTCAGTGGGTGATTCAGGTTTGCTTTGGGCGATGGGAAGAGCATGAAAAGCGCAGACGCAAACAAGGTGTCTAGCCATCACTTACCGTAACTTCATGAATTTCTTCTGAAGATGATTGCAAGGTTTGGGCTGCTCTTCAGAGAATCATATGAATGATGCAAATGCAAAACAGGAAAGTAAACAATGTAAGTTTTGAAAGGTTTCAAGCGTAAGAGTTCAAGCGCAAGACGTAAGACAAGCGCGGACAAAGAGCGAGAGTTGACAGAGAACTACGCAGAGAAGGAACCTGAACTGATCAATCATGCAAAAGCAAACTGTAGACCGACAGATCGCAGCCAGCCACCCAGCCACCTAGCTACCCACAAGGGGGCACAATGAGAAGAGCATACAAGACATGTGGATATCATCGGGTATCCACGTATATAGGGCAATCCGGCAAGAAGGCAAGAGACCCAAGTTGAGAGATGAATAGTGCAATAGGGCATCTATAGCAAAGGATGAAAAGTAAGAAATAAAGATGTTGGATTTTTCGGCATGGTATGACGGCAAAACGATGTAGGTGTTAAAGAGGATGATTTGCCAGGCGACCATGGGAAAATATAAAGACGAGAAGGCAAAGGAAGCATGCATTGCCGGAAATCGAGTTCACCAATACCGCCAGAAAGGAATTCTGCAACGGCATTTCAAATTGGAAACAAATGTTAATGAGTCTCAAATTGCAAAGTGCTTGGCCATTCGGTAGAAAATGCGCATGACTTTGTGACAGACATGCCCGAAACAGCGAAGCTATTTTTTCTCTCGGCTCCTTGGTATTTACTTTATGCCTTTGGCTATCTTGCACGGATCCTTAATTTTAGCAATATGTTCAACCTTTCATCCTATACAGTGATTGATTTCCTTTCTGCTGCTACATTTCTACCCGCCGAGTCGGTCGATTAATTCCTCCCTGGCCCGTCCTATTTGAGAATCTTGAGTCCATATTTGATGATCGATAATCATTCGAAAGTGTATATCCTGAATAAGCTCCGTTCTCTTTTCACCCTTGATGCCAAATGTTCAGTATTTAAAGATGAACCGTCAATCTTCAAACCGTCAAGCCTTGAATGGTGGATATTAGATCATTGTAGATGTTGAAAGCTTTCAAGAATTCGATGTTCATCAATTGTTGCTTATGTTAACAATGTACTGTACAATAAATCGGGTATATTCATGTATATTCAGTATTACAGCTTTTATATCTATGCGTATATATATATATATTTATTTATTTATTTATTTATTTATGTATAGTCATGTATATTCAATAGAACTAGACGTATAGTATATACATATGCGGGATTGGGGGAAGATCCGCACCCCGTGGGAGCATAAAACCGTGGCAGAAGCTACTAGCCTACACCTGCCATAACATCATTGTTGCTTAACTTTCTTTGCAGCGTTGAGAAGAACACCTTGACCTTCTTCTTTGCCTCAGCAACAATCCTGGCACAAGTGCCACTTTCAGGCTTTGCCTTTTCGAGTACTGTAATCCCTACCATCCTTCATAAAATGTAGAATTTAGCAAGCACATGTGCTTGATATTTGCCAGCAAACGGACATCTCAAATCAGATCCTGAAGAAGTATGAAGGAATACATCTTAGAACGGATAGAAATGCATGAAGCGCCTGTCCCTCAAAACAATTGCATGCTGGCCCGCATGTTCTTTCTTGATCAAGGACCTCCCTCCACGGGGCAGTTTGCCTGCTAGGTCAAGATGATAGATTGCAACTCTTCCAAAGAAGATTGTTTGAGACAACCAACAGTCCCAGATAGCTACAGTCTATCACGCCCCTGCAACCCATGCTTTTGCATACGCATCATGTAAACAAGCGCCATGTGAAACAAAAGCAGCCCACGAGGACATGAAGTATTTGTACTGTATTTCTTGGGTTTGCTCACTGTGGAAACACGCAGGTAGCCGCTTGTTCTGCGAGAATAGCTTCCTCGCAAGAAGCAATGATACCGCATGACATCGACGCCCCAGCTTCCAATAGTGTCATATATATATAGTAGGTTTTGAAACCTCCTGCAGGAGCATGCGAATCCATTGCAAATCCAACACACCACATCATCATGATATTGACAACTGAATCTTCTCAAGCCGCAACAAAAAAGAGCCCTGCGAACAAAACTATTTGCGCGTCACCTGCAGCATATGAATCTACATCATGAGAATCATTTGTCACTTTTTTGGGCATAATGTGTTCTCTGACATGTTGGTTGGCGCACATTCTGACGCATTATTTGGCAGAGACTCCAGGATACTATCTGGCTGGTCATTTGGCAATATTCTCATTGCTTGGCAGCAGAAACATAGCACTGCAGCAAAAAGTCTGGGAGGTGGGAATGTACATGATGCTAGAGTTGAGACCCATTCTGTGCTGGTAAGCGGGGAAGGTGCTTGTAAGCATGCTCCCAGATACTGGTAGCCATGAGAAGAGTTGCTTTCCTTTTTCCCATAAGCTCATGCAAGAGGTGCTCCTACCAAAGGGCGGCTGCCAATCATCATCATCATCATCATCATCATCATCATCATCATCATCATCATCATCATCATCATCATCATCATCATCATCATCATCATCATCATCATCATCATCATCATCATCATCATCATCATCATCATCATCATCATTCATCCATCATCCATCATCCATCATCCATCATCCATCATCCATCATCCATCATCCATCATCCCTCATCCCTCATCCATCATCCATCATCCATCATCCATCATCCATCATCCATCATCCATCATCCATCATCCATCATCCATCATCCATCATCCATCATCCATTATCCATCATCCATCATCCATCATCCATCATCCATCATCATCATCATCCTCATCCTCATCGTCATCGTCATCGTTCTCGTCATCGTTCTCGTCATCATCCTCGTCATCATCCTCGTCGTCATCCTCCTCGTCATCTTCGTCGTCATCCTCGTCGTCATCCTCGTCGTCATCCTAGTCGTCATCTTGCATCCTCGTCGTTATCCTCGTCGTCATCCTCATCATCGTCATCATCATCGTCGTCATCATCATCGTCATCATCATCGTCATCATTATCATTATCATTATTATATTCATCTGATTTTCTTTTAGAAATATTTTTATTATTTTCTATCTCTGGCTTTATTTCTATTTCTATATTTAATTTTATATTTGATATTATATTTATTTTTATCTTTATATTTATCTTAATTATTTTGCATTATCAATGTAATTATTACCTTTCTAGATTAAAATATATTTATGATTTTATGCAGAATTATATCGAAAAATTATTATTTAAGAAAAAAAAAATATATTTATATATAAATATAATATTTATTATATAAATATTTTATTTATATATATAATTAGGAAAATATTAAATAAAAAAATTAAAGAAAAATTGAGAGGAAAAATATAAATAAATAACAAAAATAATATTAATTTATAGAAATATTACATATTATATTAGGAATTTATATTTATTTAAAAAAATAATATTGAAAATAATTTTAAAAAAAAACGAATTATTTTTGAAATTGAAATTTAATTTTATATTAGATATAATAATTAAATTTGTTTGTAATAAAATATTTAAAATAAAATATTTTGAATGGTAATTTTGATACCAAAAAAAATAGTAAAAAAAATCGGATATAAATTTATAGATTTCTTAAGAAAAACTATATTATAAGATTAAAAGAAATTAAATATAAAAAAACGAAAGAAATAATTTTGAATGATTATATGATATTTGTGATTTTGATTGAAGAAATGGAATTTTGATTTAATATAAAATAAATATTTAAAAATATTTATTTTATAGAACCATATAATTATTGAATTTATTGAAAAGATATTATTTGACTTAGGTAGAGCTTAATTAATAAAACCTTAAAAATAAAATGGAATTTCAATTGAAATTAATTATTTTAATTTCTCTTAAATCTTAAAAGAATAAATAAGGATTTTAATTGAAATTAATGTATATTTAATTATATTTATTTATAATTCGAAAGGATAATTACGGATTTTAAATGAAATTAATTTCTTATTAATAAATATCTTTTTTTGATTTTAAAGGATAAATAAGGATTTCAATTATTATTAATTTATGTTTAATTCATTTTTTTTTCTAAATTAAAAATATATTTGAAGATTCATAAGGATTTTAATTGATATTATGTATTTATTTTCTATTTAAATGATATTAATAAAATTCCGATAGAAATCCTATAGAAATTTTAATGAAAATCAATAGGAATTAAGAGGAATTTAATTCAATTTGTGCTTATATGGTGGTTTGGCTTGGTGATTTGGAAATCTGAGATTTTATGATTTTGTGAATCTGGAACCAATTTAATAGTATCAATTCTTATCAATAAAAATTTGCCAACATATTTGAAATAACAAAAATATAAATTCTGATTATATTATTCTTAATAATTTTTGAAAATATATTTGGGAAAAAAAAAATCACTATTATTTCACTTAATTAATTATTTTATTGTTTTTAATTTATACATTATCTTCTTATTTAATTATCTATATATTTGTCCAATTATTATGTGGAACATGAAACCTATATCCAATCTCCATGTAACCTCCATGAAACCTCCGTCAAAATTCCAACAGTTTGACTACATGACAGAACCAATAAGTGTAGATTCAGGGGTTTTCAAAGCTTCCTTAAAACCTACATCAAACCTCCATGGATCCTCCATCAAAATTTCATCGATTAGACTACATGAGAAGACCAATACATATAGATATAGGGGGCCTTCAAAACCTCCATGAAACATCCATGAAACCTACATCAAACCTCCATGGAACCTCCATGGAACTTCCATCAAACCTGCATCAGTCAGACTACATGAGAGAACCAACAAGTATAGATACGAGGACCTTCAAAATCTCCGTGAAATAATCAAGAACCTTATATCAAACCTCCATGGAACCTCCATGGAACCTGCATCAGTCAGACTACATGAAAGAATCAACAAATCAAACCTCCATGGAATCTCCATCAAATTTACATCAATCAGACGAGATGAGAGACTCAACAAATGCAGATACAGGGGCTTTAAAACCTTCATGAATTATCCATGAAATCTCATCAATTCTCCATGAAACCTCCATGGAATCTCCATCAAATTTGCATCAGTGAGACGAGATGAGAGAACCAAGAAATATAGATACATGGGCCTTCAAAACCTGCATGAGATCTACATCAAACCTCCATGGAACCGCCATCAAAATTGCATCAATTGGAACATACCACATGAGAACATGTTCAAAAGGTATTGATATCAATACAAACCGATGTCAAATCGTCGCAAATCGATTATAAATTAATCGTAATATAAGCATTAAAAAATGTAAGAGCATGTGTGCAATTTGATGTCGTTTTCAGTGGGCAATAACTTCATAGATATATTTTTTCTTTTAGATAAATAGATTTAATTGGATTAATTAAATAGAGACTAGCACAAACGGGTGGGACTTCCTGGTTTTTTACGTTTTTTCCGCCTGACCTTGTTGCAGAGGCAGCTTCAGGTTTCGGCGCTGTTTTGCGATCATTTTGCGATGCTTTTACGATCGATTTGTTATCGGCCTAGAAAAGAATATTAAGGCCACAAAATGCCATCGAAACGACATCGATCAGAGCATGAGGCTTGCAGAAAACAACGCTTGCCAATTCATATGGTTTGGCGATCAAAGAATTCAAGATATATACTTTGGAATCGTCTTGGTTGGTGGTTTGGATATTTTATAGAGATTTTGGAGTTGCGATATCCTAAATTCAAAATCTCCATCAAATTGATATCAACCCAATCATAAAATTACATCAAAATGACATCAAGGCAAAATCCACACTTAACACAAGAAACCCTGGCCTTGCCAAAAAAAAAGAAACCACCAAGCAAAGAACACTTAAACTAAATGATACTTCTAGGAGAATTTGAATTTTCCAGAGCAGAAACCCAAAACAACATCAATCAAAGGAGTGGCCCACTGAAAACGACATCAAATTGCACACATGTTCTTACATTTTTTAATGCTTATCTTACGATCAACTTATGATCGATTTGCGACGATTTGATATCGCTTTGCATTGACATCAATATCTTTTGAATATATTCTCATGTGATATATTCCAATTGATACAATTTTGATGGAGGTTCCATGAAGGCTTAATGCAGATCTCATGGAGGTTTTGAAGGTCCATGTATCTACATTTATTGGTTTTCTCATCTCGTCTGATTGATGCAAATTTGATGGAGGTTCCATGGAGATTCCATGAAGGTTCCATGGAGGTTCCTTGGAGGTTTCATGGATATTTCATGGAGGTTTGAAATGGTGTAGATATAGGGGTCTTCAAAACCTCCATGAAATATCCATGAAACCTATATCAAACCTCCATGGGACCTCCATGGAACCTCCATCAAATTTGCATCAGCCAGACTGAGAAGCACCAAGATACAGGGGCCTTGGTTCTCTCATGTAGTCTGATTGCTGCAGGTTTCATGGATATTTTGAAGGCCCCTATATCTTTATCTGTTGATTCTCTCATGTAGTCTGACTGATGCAGGTTTGATGGAGGTTCCATGGAGGTTCATGGATATTTCAGATTTGGAAATAATAATAGAGATAGATAGATAGATCGATAGATAGTTAGATAGAATAAAAGAAAAAAAGAAAGATAGATAAATAGATAGATGAAAACAGGTGAAAACAAATGAAAATAGATGAATATAGATGAAAATAGAAAAAAAATGAAAATATATGAAAATAGAAAATAGATGAAAATAGAAAATACATGAAAATAGATGAAAATAGAGAATAAATGAAAATAGAAAATAAATGAAAATAGAAAATAAATGAAACTAGAAAATCTATGAAAACAGAAAATAGATGAGAATAGAAAATAAATGAAATATGAAAATAGATAAAATCGATTGGAGATAAGATCCAATAAATCAAACCAAATAATTTTTTGATACCTAAGAAGGGGGGGGGGACGAAAGCCAGCCTCCAAACAAATGCTCAGGCGGCGTTTTTTTCTTTGCACTGTATGCTCTTTACACACAGCCACTTTTACACACAAACACTTTTACACACAGACCCTTTTACACACAAACAGCTTTACACAAAAACACTTTTACCCACAGACCCTTTTACACACCAATTCCTCACACAAAGACGCTTTTACACAGAAACCCTTTTACACGACACACAAAAGTTTTTACGCACAAACACTTTTACACACAGACGCTTTTACACAGACCCTTTTACACACAGAAGCTTTTACACACAAACCCTTTTACACACAAACATCTTTACACAAAAACACTTTTACACACAGACCCTTTTACACACAAACATCTTCACACAGAGACGCTTTTACACACAGACCCTTTTACGTACAGACGCCTTTCCACACAGACGCTTTTNGACGCTTTTACACACAAACCCTTTTACACACAGACCCTTTCACACACAGACGCCTTTACACACAGACGCTTTTACACACAGACGCTTTTACACACAGACGCTTTTACGCACAAACTCCTTTACACAGAAATGCTTTTACACACAGACACTTTTACACGCAGACCCTTTTACACACAGGCCGGTTTACCCACACACATGT